>CM062827.1:22240975-22272134 GCA_031772345.1 Himalopsyche anomala
CATTCATGTCTTTGAGCGGAAATCGATTGAAAAAATGCTGTTTGTATGAAAACTTGTCATGGAAATGAACGACGTTGACCACTGAATCACGGATCTGATTTATTATTAGGGTCACATATATTATGAATTATTGCATATATTGGATAAAGTGGTTTTTAATTGACTTTATCTAATAATAATTGAATATTTTTTTGACTAGTTTTTCCTAAATGCAATTTCCCCAGGTCCTTCTTTTTTCTTAACATAAAAGTTTAATTTAAATACTAATTCGACATTTTCTGCTTACATTGTTTTGATAGAACTTGTATTTGTATACATTGTGATTATTGGAAAAAAGCTGTTTTGAAAAAACTGTCGGTTACGTCCTTTTTCCTTTCCGCAGTCGATGTAATGAAAAACCGGCCGTGCGCTGAAGTTTTTTTTTTTACTTAATGTACTTGAATTATTTGTTTTATTATTATTGATGACACGACGAAGTAAACTCTGTTTTCCTCTCCTCGGGGATGACTTATGAGGTTCAAATTATGCGATAAATGCCTACAAAAGGTTGTTTGGGTACGCAGTGTGTCTGATGTCTAAGGCCTGGAGTATAAATGAACTTGTTAAAGGTGTGGCTACTGAAACCAATTCTAAAGGTGATTGATTAATTGACTTGATTTTGAGTTTGTATTCGAAATAAAGACACGCGATCTAAACATCAACTTTTAACCTTTCAATAAGATTAAGTAAACATTTCGCCATTACAAAATGGCCATTAAAGAGTCTGGAAATAGTTTGGCAAATTTTTATTCAACGTTTTTTCACGATCGATATTGCCTTTTGACTTCTCTATAATGACGTTCTTCGTGACACAATTATGAACGAAATCACAGGTTTATAACTTAGGCTCACCCGAATACCGGACGAATACAACATCAGTATCGGTTGATTTAATTAAAAAAATCTTGATAGAACTCCATTGTAATGAGGTGCACGTATTTTAGTTCTACGAACATTATGAAAGCTATTCCGGCTTATACCTTCATCAGAACTATATTTAAACTTATATTAATTCAGATATATATATAAACTGGCTTAGAAAAGACAAAAAATACACCTTCTCATCTATTCTAAATTCTAACTTATATTTAAAAATATAGTATTTATTGAAATAACTTTATTTTAGTGTTTCTTGGAATGGAGGATATTTCGGGAATTTATTCTAAGCCATTTTTTCATCTTATCAATATCTGTCTTACAAAAAAGCCAAAAATACGAACAATTCGTATCACAACACCGGATAAATTAATTTTAACATTTCATATTATTAAAAAAAATATCAATTATAAACGGTTGGTTTTCATAAATAGCTTTTAGTGTCTTTAAATAAAAAAATACTATTTCATCTATTTTGGAACCTGTCAACTTTAATATAACTTTTAGTCGATTCAAAGTATTTTGATTCATCGCTTCGGTTTTTACGCATTTAAAATTAGATTTTGATTAATTTTACTTTCAGTTTCAGGTATCTGCATTGCAATTTCTATCTCTGACGTCATTTTGGATGAGATCAATTCATTAACAGTTAAGGTTACCGGATTAATAATTATGAGTGAAATACAAAAAATGAAAATTGATTCTCCATTCAACGTTCAATGAAATCTAAAATAACGAAGTAAATATCTCTCGCTACGTTTCGTTTTTTTTAGGATAGAGTGAGTGGGATGGAGGAATTCATGACATCACACAGATCCATGCAGTTAAACAGAAATTCATAAGCCAATTGAAATAAATGTATACAACTGCCTGTACTGGGATTCAAAACCGTGGCCTCCATAACCAAAACCAACAATTTTCACCACTCAACCACGAATCTGGTATTGATTAATTATTTTACAATTACATATTTGAATTTATATTATGAACACGCGAGTACCCGGTGTGCGTTGCAATGCCACTCAAAGAAAGAAAATGTTACTGTTTTAATTTTGTTTATTGAAGTGCTTTTGGATAAACAATAAATTATTGCAAATAATTGCATATAAGTGATAAAAAAAACTCTCTGCTTCCCCAGATCACCGAAAATTACTTTAATATAAATCGAGTCCCATTGTTAAAGTATTGGCAGCCACCTGCTGATTCTAATAATTCAGAAATCTTTGTGGACGTCCACACAACGACCCATCAAAGTTTTATCGCAATCGGATGAACGGTATAGGAATGCATACGGGACAAATCGATACTGACTAACATGATATATCACATTCTGTTGTTGAAATATCAATCGATGAATGGACCATACGATATATGTACATACATTTCAATGATACAATTATTCACTTATTGGAAATGAAGAACTAGGTAAATATGTTTCTTGCATCGATATTATTACGAGCCATCCCTTTGGATCCCACCTATTCATTATAAGAAACCCTATCTATAGTAGAATTATCATATGTCCCAACCTGACCGAGATCGCTTCAACTCGAAGTGAAATTCGCAAGTCCCAGCAGGCTTGATGTTTTGTTTTAATCTGTCTTGCGATACCAACTCGAATTATTTTATTTTATTTATTTATTTATTTAATTAATTAACATTGCACAAGGTTAACGAATTATAAATTTAAATCTTTTACAATGGAGAAAAAAATAGCACAATTTAATATTATAAGCAGTAGAAAAAAAAATGGCAAGAAAGTCAACTGAGTAAGCTTCGACGAACTCTACTTTAATACATAAAAAATAGTATTCGTCGGAACTCACCCACGTCTACGTGGAATATGTCGACATCCGAAGCAATATTGTTGAACACCGTTAAAGCTCTCCCCAGTGGCATCCCCATTGGCAGGCTGGTTCTACACCTTGGGAGAACAAACAATTCATGTCCACGATTTCTCAAAAAATAATCAGGAACATTTAGATTCACATTCTCAAGAATGGTGGAATTCTCATTTTGGCCACGTATAAGTCGAAAGAAATATATGGCCAGATACATTTCTCTTCGAACATTCAAACTATTGAAGTTAAGCATGCCTAAGAGAAAGTCAGTTGGATAAAGCCATGGGTAATATCCATACACCCTCATATAGAGAAGTCTCAAAAATTTCTTCTGAATCTTCTCCACCATAAGGGTATATTTCGAGCATCTTGGGGCCCAAACAATTGACCCACTCTCAAGTCTGCTTCGAACCAAAGCGTTGTACATTAATATTAGAACTTTAACTCCCGAAAAGACTCTGGTGGTACGGATGATAAAGCCCAACATTTGTAATGCTTTCTTGCAAGTAATCTCAATGTGATTATTGAATGTTAGTTTGCTCTCAAATTGTACGCCAAGATCTCTGACTGATGAAATTCGCGAGAGAATTCGGCCATTCATTGAATAACGGAAAAATAACACTCGCGACCCTCTTGTAAAGGATAAAAGATTGCATTTATCAATATTGAAATCGAGTTTGTTACACCGCCCCCAATCTATTATATTATCTATATCAGACTGAAGACGATGACAATCATCTAAGGTGACAACCTTCAAAAAAAGTTTCAAATCATCAGCGAATAACAAGAACATAGAATTTTTAATAACGCTTGCTATATCATTTATGAAAATAGTGAACAGCAATGGCCCCAGGTTTGAACCCTGCGGAACACCAGAGTACGTGCAAAACGGCATTGATTCGAAAAGCCCATACGATACGTATTGTTTTCTGTTCCTAAAATAACTAACAAAAAGCCTAACAAAACCATCAGACAAACCGATCAATTGGAGTTTTTCCAAAAGAATGTCATGATCGACCCTGTCAAATGCCTTCGAGAAATCATTGTAAGAACAGTCAACTTGCAGTCCTTTATCTAACGCCGTCGACACGTAATCCGTAAACACCATCAAGTTTGTGTCGGTTGATCTTCCGACTCTGAACCCATGCTGCTCACTAATTATAAAATGGTTCAATCCTTTTTAAAATCATATGATAAATCAAAACTCAGTAAAAGCTAGTTTACAAGCTTTTTAAACCAGATAGTTTGATGATTGTAAGAAAGCACAAATAACAGTAGAATGCATTTAATAAGGTAAAACATATCAACGTATTTATTTAGCTATTTCGGCGTGATCCACTGTCATAACTATGTTTAAACTTGCATATACTCAGCTATATACACTGCTTTACACAATCTTGTGTATTTGCTCTAACCTCCTAATTTATATTACAACTATTAAATTTATTAAACTTACCTTTAGTGTTTTTAAGAACGATAAAAAGTATGGGGCTATTCAAGGTAAATTAGTTTAAATTAAACAGATAATTATTATATCGACTGTGGAAAGAAAATAGGACGTAACTCACACATAGCAAATTTTACAGGAGATACAAAAAACGTGTTTGATGATTTTGGACCATATGAAAATTATGAAAAATAAACAACCTGGAAGTGCACGGAGACTTCTGAACTGGTGTTTAATTGACATAATTTGATAATAATTAAAGAAATTTTCTAGGAAAAACCTTATTTTTCAGCCTTTTCTATTGGTTTCAATTTTCACAAGCGCATCTTTTTTAAAACTTAAAAGCTAAATTTAGATACTGATTCGTCATTGCAGCTTACGTCCTTTTGATTTATCGTGTATCAAGTTTGATACATTTTGATTATGGAAAAAAGCTGGTTTGAAAAAACTGTGGGTTACGTCATTTTTTCTTTCCAATGTCGATATGTTACATCAGATATTTTAGTAACGATGATTGTTTGTTCATTTAAAATGTCGTTGCTTAAGTATGTCCATTGATTTCAAATTGCTGGAGTGCATTTAATTTTGGACCTTTATTACAAAGATGTAAGCAAATTGACGTAGAATTCGAATTTATGTCATGAGATTCTAATACCAATCAACAATGCATTTTCTTTAAAAATACTTTATTTCAGAAATTAAGCCACGAGACGCTTATTATGTCGCTGTTCATAATTTAGAAATATCTACAATCATTTTTTCCACGACTGTTATACATGTAGTAAAACAGTCATGCGTAAATGTAAAATTAGAAACAGTGTAGTGAAATTAAATTAATAAATGTTAGGTTTACATAAATATATTTTTCCTTATTAGTTTTATCATGATTATAACAAAATAACAAAGTTTGCTATTAAATTTGAATCGTTCAAATTATGTACACTCCCACAGATTTTGTCACTAACGACCCGGGTTTCACCTTTCGGCATCTTCAGTGCACGGATGAACCGGATGAACTGACAGTTCAAGTTCATCCGTGCACTTGAACGCCTGAAGATGCTGAAAGGCGAAACCCGGGTCGTTAGTGACAAAATCTGTGGGAGTGTATATAATTTGAACGATTCAAATTTAATATTGAAATTCCAGTCAAAATCTTAAAGTTTGCTATGTTGTTAAAATTAAAACAGAGATAGGCTTAATCAATTATTTTAGATAATAATACTTTTTTTTATTTGATGTCAAAAATAATTCGTTATGACGCCAATAAATCATAAAAATATCAGTCATGAAAACAATTATAGTATTTACATAAACAGCGATTTGAATAAAAAACATGTAGATGAAACACTATTATCAACCCAAATAATTGAATTAATTTGCATTTTTGACTAATTCAAACAATACAAATATTTTCGTTAGAATTAATAAAATAAAATAATTTATTTAAATCAGGATTTGGCATACATAATTAAATGGTATTGTATTTTGATTTGCGTAATTTTGATATTGCCTTGAAACCAAATCCATTTGAATGTTAGAATACAGATGTTAATTATCAGACCACATTATTTTCATTTGAATTCATTTATCAAAAAGTCATTTTTTATGCGCTAATACTCAACAAACATGTGTTAAAAAACGTTATCATATAAAGACATTTGACTAAAGTTTTTGAAAATAAATTAAGGAATATAATGATCACCTTTAAGGTGTTTTTTCACTGTCAATACTTAGTGGAAAGTTCAAAAAAATAAAACACTCATTTGTACTAATTCAACTTTCATTTAATACGATGACCAGTTCGCCCATGTCGAGTAATATCAACTGATAAGAGAATTCAATATTGTAGTGTTCTATTCTCATAATAAAATGATGATTTATTAAAAACATGTATATTTCTTAAATTAATGAAAAATTTCTAAATAACCAAATTGGTTATAAAATAAATACAAAAAATACTATAAAAAAACACTTTTTGAAATAATTTCATTTTTATTTTAAACGATCAGTACCGTTTTCACTATTTTTTTTTAAATATAAAAATTGTTTTCATATTTATTTTATCAATTGTTGGCTACACCAAAATAATTTTACTTTATGGAGTTGTTTTATTCCGTGTCGAATCTCACTGGTACCATCATTTATCGATCTCTGTTCGAAAGTTTAAAGATGTTTGTGATGTCTCCAAAATGCCTCCCACCCTTCCAATCACTTAATAACCGGACGTAGCGAGAGCGATTAGTAAACCAGTTTTCCTTCTATCTTTACTACTCTCTTTGGAAAAGAGAGCTTGAGTGACTGAGTAATAAACAGTTCTCATAGAAAAACTTCTGTCAAGATACCTCCATTAGGAAGCCATGTGCTCCACATTGAAAGCGGAAATGGATAAAAAAAAATGTATAATAGCATAGTATTAATGTATTTTATTATCTGTTGAAAAAGCTATTCATAAGTGAAAACTCTCCTAATCGTATAAAATAAAAGTAGAATTAATACAAAAGAGTGTTTTTTTAAAAAAATTATATATGTCTTTCCACTAAACATCGACAGTCAACAAGTTAAATGTGAAAGTTTACAATTGTTAGAAAAAAGAAAAAGTCTATTGATACTTGATTTCAAAACAATAGACGCATAATTATACTCGTTTAGTGATTAGGATAATACTATTAACATTCGGAACTATAATAACTGCATTAAAACAGTGTGAGTACTTTGTTAATATCTCCGATGTTCGTGTTCCACAGTAATAAAGACCGCCATTATCATATTAAATCTCAACACAAAGACTACATTAGATTATTGCAAAGCTTCATTGTGGTTCTCTTAATAAGATAATTCAAATTTAAAGTAAAGTTTTCTGGCATATAAAGCGCTGGAATACTACCCACCTTCATATATATATGTATATATAGTAATATAAAATCATACTAATCACGTTAGAAAAAAAATGCATTTTAATTCTACTGAGCAAATAAATTCAAAGGTATTATTCTAACGATATCCTTTTTATCCACAATCTCTTCAGTAGTTCTTATATAAAAGCTTTTGTTGAGATATATCCACAACTACGCCATATAATCCAAATTGGGAACAGAATTCAATATCCACTGCAAGAAAAAATAGTAAATACTTAATTCCTAATATGTCCTGTTGACAGTCAATTAATTTTACGTTGGGAGAAATTATGGTTAAATAAAGAAAATATGTTTTATTTAATACCGTCACACCTTTAAAGCTTTATTTTTTACTTTAAGTTATTTTACTTGATAAGAAATATAAAGGTAATTGATAAAAAATATATTTAATTCGACAAAAGAGTGAAATATATTATTACACTCGTATCGAGGTTGTATAATAAATAAAACTTTTGATAGGTTATTTAAACATTGATTGCTTATACAAAAAAGTTCTGCATAATTACTGTCAATATTTTGCTTAAGTCGAGCTTTTAAAAGTTTGTTAATGCTTTGTTTACTCCTGTATGGAAATTTAATGCATGAAAGTTACTCTACTAGTAAATTTAATACACTATTATAAATCAATGATTTCTGAAACTCAGAAATTTTAGTGGTGGCTTCAAATACATTCCCAATATCTGATCGGTTAAAAAATAGTTAAACTTTAAAAACAGCTTTAAAATTTAGAAAATACTAAACTACTACAATACTAAATTGTAGACGTTGTTCACACGGAAAATTGAAAAGGTAATTACAGTAATATTAAATTTAGCTGATTGCAAACTTTAATGCGTTGTTTCTATACTAATCTTAAAAAAATCATTTTCATATTTAAATATCCCTAATGTAATTCGGTCACTATTTTCTTTCTATATATAAGTTACCAAGTTTTTATACACCCTTTCAGTTTGATTTCCTTGACATAAAAAGCCGTTTAAGCGCGTTGGGTGCTAATCACCAATAATATACAGCTTGCTTTATAAATAAAAAACAAACAGAATGTAAAACATGACTTACCGTAAGTAATGGAAAAATATACTAAGAATATTTTGTCTTTTACATTCTTACTGAAAATTGAATTATGTCATAATAAAATTGTAAAGTACAACAATTCTAAGAATGCCCTTACATGAAACATTTTGTTACGACATAGATGAAAATCCATCTTGCAAGATTTAATCTCGTCGAAAAGCTGTGAATTTCTAAGAATTTATTTCTAGGTAAGTTTCTTTAAGAAAGTTTTCCGTTTATATTTTTTTGTAAAAAATAATGTAAATGAGAAACTGATATTAAACATCTTTGAGAAAACATTTTTCTTTTGAATGTGAGCAGATGAATACACAGCTTTTTGAGAAGTAAATCAGCAACTACCTTTTTTGTTTCTTTAAGAGGTAAACCGTGCTAAGAGATTTCAATTAAACATTCGACTACTCGTTATTTGAATGTTCGAATATTTGATAAACTATTTTTGTTATTTTTCATCTTATCCATTATTTATAAATTAATGAATAAAATCGAAAATACATATATATATATTATGCTATCATCTTTATCATTTTTTTTTGTTGTTGATAAAATTGATTGAAAACAGTTTTATAATTATGTAAAGAATGTGGTCAAATAAATGTTCACTACAATTTTTTTTGATATTTTGATTCCAATGAATTCTTTGTAAGCAAGGGAATATTTTGAATACAGAATAATAAAACCAAAATCTATTTTTTGGTTGAAAAATCAGGATGAATATTAATGTTTTTTTCGTCAAGTGCCAAAGCTGTAAGTGTAAATCATACGTGTTTAAGTTTGTTTACTTTAACATAATCACAATGCAGCAACAGCCCGGTCCCCCTCGCTAACTCTATGCTTGTCTCCTGTACAGCTCAACGATCTTTGAAGGACGGATTCTCGTCCTTTGGCGAAGCGCTGATAAATTTATTAAATCGAAAAAGAATAAAATACAATTGTTAGCTGCAAATTTGATACAAAAGAAGCAAAGATGAAAGGAGAGTGAAAAAACAAACCTAAGTTTACACGTGCATTAGAAAAACTGCCAACATATTCTAAAAACTGTTGAGAACCCCGAAATGTGTTGTTTTATTGCTAAAGTCGCAATTAAAAATTATATTTCACAACATTTGTTATGCGAGCTCCAAGAAAACTCTCACTAATAAAAAAAAAAAATGCTATCCAAAAATCACTTGGGTCTGCGTGACATTACATATATACCATATCGACGTGTTTTATCGACTCCGCGAAATTAACCCGAGCTTTCATTTAAAACTTTTACGCTTTTTTCAAGATAAACTATTTTTTGAAAAAACATAAATAATTATATCAGAAAAATTACATGTTATTATAGACAAAGTAAAAAATATTTTAGCCACGCATCAAAGTAAATACAGAGACAATAACAGATTCTTTATAGAGGAAGTCATTTCTCACTGTATTTAATTACAGAAAATATTTTTAATATTTGTCTAGCTCAGCGTTCTCCAACCTTTTAACACACGTAGACCGGTAAAAAAAAAGGAGAAATATTTCATGGATTGGTTATATAAAAAACAATTTATTTCAATTTTCTTTATAATTTTGTGTAATACATACAGTTTTTAAATCCGTTAATAGTAATAAAATAATCGAAAAATTCTATCGCTACAGTTACATGTCTAGTACGCGGCGCAATAGCTTTGCACTCGAGCAAAAAACCAAAAAACTTCTTTAGAAATAATTAAAATATATAATATCAAATCATCTTATTTCAATATAATATTATATTTCCCAAAAGCCCATATGAGAGTGAGCATCAATAGATGCAAAACTTTAATGATCCTCAACCAACTATTGAAAAGATCGTTTTGCGTTTAAAAATTGTTCAGATGAAGAACTAAATAAATACCTATCATCAATCGTAGTTTACTTTATTTGAATTCTAGAGCGTATTGCCTAACAAGAAACATTTGACAAGTAACTTAGTAAAACGGTAAAAAAAATAATCAAATTCAAATATACCTTATCTTAATAAATTAAATAAAACCGTAACTGAAAGCAAAGATAACAATCGCATTTTTATAAATGCTTTATCAAAACCTAACCAATATAATTATACGCGTTAATCACAATATATTTCTATATGCATTTAATTAAATAAAAAATAATACAGTATTTATATTAACATTATTTTACCACAATTCTATATTTAATGGATATCACGATAACTGTTTTTGCTCATCAAAAAACATTTTCAACTCATTAACAACATCTCATGACATGAAGCAAAACCATCCCTGTACCTAATACATATTTCAGTAAAGTACAAAAATAGTAAATCGACAGGAACACCTTAAAAAGTGTAGTTCTTTTACCAATCACTGAGAGCGCGAGTGTAAAAGACCAAACAAAGCTATCAACTAAATAAAACAAAAATGTATCAGATACACAAAATGCATTCCTATTTTATATCCACATTCATCAAAACTAGAGTTTTCTACCAAAGAAAAATAACCAATGAAAATCAATACACATATCGTTTTTCTCTCAAGATAAAGTACTGTTCAGTCAAACATTCTTTACAGGAGATCTTCGGTAAGTATCAGCACATGTATATTTCTATTACAATTGTCATTTTATACTTGCGTAGAACACCATATAATCAAATAGAGTAAAAAACAACGAGTAATTTAAGTCATAACAGTTTTTTTATAAATTTCATTGATTCTATCAGCTAAATGTGAGTGACTAGTAATCACATTTAATAATGTGTAATATTCGTTATGAGTAACTTTTTGAATTAGGAAGTAAGGTGTGAATTATACATGATGGTATAAGCTGTATCAATTGCAGGAGCCAGTATACTAATATGCTGAGAAAAAATGGTAACAGTTTCAATCATAAGTTGTCTCGAAGAATCTGGCGAAAGTCGAAATAGCAATCAACTCCTAAATATAAAAAAAACTGTAAAAACTAAGATTCGTATGCTTATTTTTACCGCTTATTATTATTTAATCTCAACACTATGCACAATGTCTACACACACGACACACACACACACACCGAGTTTGTATCAACACACTGTTAAGACTGTTTCTAATTTTTTTGCCATCGACAGGACACATTGTTACGAACATCGACCAGTCCGCCGACCACTGGTTTGAAAAAACATTGTCAGCTTCACGGGCAATATCATGTTATCAAGTCAGTAACATAGAGATCAATGTCAGTCCGACTAAAAAAAAAATATTCGACTGATGGCCATCTCTTTCTCTCTCAATAAAAACCTCTCACAATGGTCAGGATTTATTACTTCACCAGACTTGGCCGTGATTATTATGTCATAACATATGCGGCGAAAGGTAAATAAAATAATAGCAAAATAAAAAGCGTTTGAATTTTATAAAAAGTATGATTAATACCGTTTGATTGTGAGCACACAATTAAAAACATACAATTAATTCTCACGATATTATGTTGGATGGGGGTTGGGAATGGGTAGCGTATGGGGTGTAGGAGAGAGGGAGGGGGAGCGAGGTGTTTAGCAAGAACACACACCACTTTATTGAATATCATTCTCATCTCTCTCTCTCTCTCTATACTGAATCAAAAAATTAATTTAATATGGGACCAAACCCATGACTACTTATAGAAAAAAAGTCTTCTTATGGCGAAAAAAGATTTGTCGTGGTGTGGTTATGGAACAGTAATTAAACCATGCCCATTTCCCAATGTGGACGAATGTTCTCCAGCAGAAGGAGCTATCATATCGCTCCAGAATAAGTCAAAACACATGCTTCGGCAGAACCTAGTAATTTTATTATTCTTAAAACAACCGTTTTGGTTGCGTGACGAAAAACAGGTTACGTTACTTAATACGCTATTGACATCCTATCCACCCCATACGGTAAATGAAAGTGAAACCGTAGAAATACTCTAGTGTCAGAGGTGGGGAACCTTTTCCTCTCTATAAGGTCGCATCATTTTTTCTGATTCGACATAAGCCGCAGTAAACACCGAGAAATTTGAAAATCCTCAATTCGCTATAACTTTTCCCCAGATATCTTCAAACCCATTTTTTCTCTTAGCTCACCGAGGAATTTGAAATCACACAATATTGCTATTTCTTTCCCCCAGATATCTCCAAATTTCGTTTTGCCAGAATTGGCCCAGAGGCCGGCACCAGATCATAGGCCAAAAGGCCGACCGGGATCTCCCCATCTCTGCTCTAGTTAGTTTGAAATTGATTCATATCAAAGAACAGTTTGTAAAAAAAAAAATTAAAAAATTTTTTTCCTATTTAATGAACCTCAGTTTAAGCCTTAACGTTTTAGACACTAACATCTTCCAACTTTTCTCTTCTAGCGGGCCACAGTAAAACAAAAAATTATATTGTTTTCAGGCTTCAAAAGAAAAATGAATATCAAATATGTACTCTTCAATTCTGCATAATTTGCTACAGGAATATGTTCAACGTAAAAAAGTCGTGGCGAAAAAAACCATGTAAGATTTAGTGAATGTACATATGTTCGATAAATGAAAGCTAAAGCATTATTAATTTACAATAGACCGACTATTTGTAAACCGCGTAAACAGATGGATTCTGGGTGTACTTATTTAGATAAATTGTTTTTGTTGTGAAATATTTATGAATACAATTTGACCAAACGAATCGACTCCAAATTTTCATCCATAAGTCTATATTAATTATGATCCGATCATTCTACTTAATCACTGAAAAAAGCATACTCACAGTTTTTTGTTTAAGATTCAAGGATAAAAAAATTTGTAAATTTATTTAATTTTTTAGACAAAAAATTATGTGGTTTGCCGATGATTGCCAGGTTGTGCATCCCTGCCTTTGCACTCACATTAAAATTGGCAACGATGATTTGGGTTTTATTATCTTTTTTGCTGAAACTAATATATAACGCATATTTTATTTATCATGGATTATAATTGATCAATTTTTTTATTAAGTATAATATCTAGAAAACTATGTATTTTAATATTGTCCTAATAATAAACAGATAACGATTATTTAAAATACTAGGAACAAACTTATTAACGCGTCTTGAAAATACATGATAAACCGCTGAGTTTTTTTGAGAGTATTTCAAAATTTTATTCCCAAAAAACAATACACTAAATGTTGACCACACTGTAAAATATAATTTTTTAAAAATTTAATCCTTCTACCTAGAAGCTTATGAATTATCTATTATTAGGACAGCATTTGTGCATTACCGTAATTAATTTACCTATTGTTTATATTAAAAAGTCTCTAAATAAAATTTATTAAATTTAACTAAACCGAGAATTTTCCGTTTTTGATGTTTCACGTATACTGTTTTCGTGACTCACTAAAACACAAATTACCTAAGAATGAAAAAATATCTCATGATTTTGATTTAAGTATTGCCCTAGTTATACAACTGGCAACGGTCACGTCCTTTTCATCCTGATAAGTTGGCTATTTGAAATGAAATACGTAATCACTACCTTTCAAGTATTTAAGTGTCTCTACTTCTTGAGTCTAAATTTTAGACTAACACGTGAATGCAACTCGAATAATTTGTATTGAATATAAAACCTAATTAACAAAGTTAATGCGAGCAAAATATCTTATTGAAATCAGCTACAACAGAAGAGAAATATCTTGGTTGACAAGAAATAAACATTGATTTCATTAATAATTTTTTATATCTTCCTTGTTCTGCCTCAATTATGACTATGTAGAATAAGCTTTTCTCTACGACTCCTCAAACTTCAATGATTTTCTATTACTATATTTTTATTATTGACAATACTGTACACAACAACATCTAATACACGAATTTTATTAAAGAGAATACTTTAAAAAAAATGACCTCATAATAATTTAACAGAAAAGTGAAGCATTTCCAAGATTAGTCACGTAAATAAGGTAAAACATAATTCTTACGCATCTTAATTTACATGTCTTTAAACGATCTAACCTTAAGCCGTCGTTAAAAATTTACACATCAGTTCAGAGTATATTGCCTACTATCTGCCTCAAAAGAAATTGAAAACCTTCGATTCATTACCAAAAAGCTCCTACACGATATAGAGCGTCGTATGTGATACATTGGTAATGATTTGCAGTTCATACGATCCTATTTGATTATCTTTTATCTGTTGACAGACTTCCACAAGAATATCAATGTTATATTAAATGTAAGCGTCCATCTCTAGCGCTATAAGTGATATACCAATCGAAGAGTAATAGGGGGCTTTTTGTTATCAAATTTGAATTGATAAGGTGTAAAGTACCTTGAGTTCCTAGTTGTAATGCATCATTATTAAGAAACATTTAAGAACGATTCACACTAGGCCTGAATTTTACAGCGCTCTTCTTAAACCTTATATTTCTTAAAAAAATGTATAAGTACTATTTTCCAAACACTTAAACTATAATTATCTTTAAATACTTAAAATAAACCTCATATTGTCCGATTCATGGGGTCTGAGCATGTTATGTAGCAATTATTTCTCGCAACCAGAAACTCTGTACTTCATATACGCTACTATCTAGAATGGAAGGTCTACCCACATTCTCTGACAGCGACTTTGGTTATTTCGTTGCAACTTGCAGGCGTACTTTCTTTCTCCTCTAACTTTGACGATCTGACTACATTTGTTATCCTAATTCCATACTAGTAGTACAATGTTTCTGCTAAGTAATATAATAGTTTCTCATTTTTATAATTTATTATACTTTATACAATGCATAATGTGTAACATACTAGTAGTAAATTAAATTAAAGCAATACAAAACGCTGATATTCTCAGCATTTTGTGTTGAAAGTCCTTAATAATGCCGTGAATATAGAATACGAATATATCTAGGTTAGTTTGTAAAATAATGTTGTTAAATGAGCATATTGGAATTGCAACAAGATGCTTTAAATGAGAGTGTCAATATGAAACTTTGGCCATTCAAGCCAATAAATAAAATTTCGAGGCCCGTTTGTCTCTAATATTGTGAAAGGTTCGAAGCTCGCACGCAAAAGTTTTAATACAGCTTTGAAATTATTAATGACTCTGACTAAAAAGCACACGAAATAACTGTTGTATAACATTTTAATACACATAACATGTGTTACATATATAATTGCTGAAAAAATTAGCGATCATATCGTATACCTGCCTTTGTGGACCAGGAAATAAAAAACAAAAGGTAACTCTTTTGTTTGTTGATAAACATTAACTGGAAAAATGGTTATGAAGATTAATTGTTCTGTGAAAATGAATACTTTGAATATTTTAATACCTTTGAAATAAAATACGAAAAGTTAGTTTTTTCAGCAAGTTGACAATTTGAAATATTAAATTATAACGTGCTAATGACGGGGCTCTGTAACCGAGTGGTCAGGGAAGTTCTCTTCGGCTTATTATAATGATCGATGGAATTTGTGCTTGTACAAAAACCTTTAAAAAAACCGCTTTTTCAAATTTTAATATTTCTTAAAATTCGATTTAACATGGTTTTTGAAGTTCAACAAAAATGGACACTTCAATTAAAATAGCAAAAAAAAATGTTTAAATTGTTTTAGATCTTTGTTTGTTTTTAAATAACCAGTATCAAAAAATACAAAATTTTTATTCGATGAAAACAAAAAAACGACTACTTAGTATTACTTATTGACATAATTTTGTGAATTAAATTTTCTCAAAAAGAAAATATTCTTTAACTGGGTATTTAAGTAGATCATATAGTTTTTATGGCACCTAAAACAATATAAAATCTAATAGAAGATCCAATCTTTTTATTTATTTATATTTTAAGACTCGTTTGTGTCAAAATTAGTGTAAATATAATATTTTCAAATAAACCTAAATGTATACTAAAAAAAATAATTATTAAGTACTTTTATTTTGATTATTTAATGGGAGAGAATAAATGTTATTAAAAGTAGTACTTTCAATCGATTGTGGTATTGAAAATCATAATTTAAAATCATCATTGCTTCCACAAATCGTTCACGACGACCTGCGTTCTACTTTTCATCATATTCAAGCATTGAAGTGCACGGATAAGTTTAAACTGACCCTACATAAATATATTTTAAAGGTAAAATAAATATTATCACAAAATTTGCAAGTTTTGATAGCGATCTGGATTAATTGGACGATTGCTTTGGTATTATTGACTTTCAATCTTAATTGGTAAAGTAATTTTGAAAACAATTACAGCCTCTGTGAGTTTTTTATTATCATGAAATCAATAAATCAATCATTATCAAAAATCAATTCAAAAGATCATAAAATATAAATTATTACTGCTTTTAAAAAAGTGGGTATAATCAAACGTCGTATTATTTCAAGAATAAGATTATTTTAATTGCTGGAAAAATGTATTAACATACTAAAATGGTACGATAGTATATACAGCGAAGGTGAGTAAAATATGTTTGTCATGGCATTAGTTTCGTTCCTTAAGTACTTGAATTGGAAAAAAGTGGATCAAAGTACCTCCCCCACATGAATTAAGGTTGACGTTGTATTTAAACTAAATCTCTCTTGTTGCTAACGTGGGCAGGTAATCCAAAATTTTAGACTTTATTGTTATAAATAAGCTTCTCTTATTGCTTGATTTGTTTCCAAACCAGACAATTATCCCAGACAAAAAAGTTATTTTTTTTCTATTTTTAAAACACACTATATTGAAAAAACGACGTAGCAAATGGAATAAGAGATTTATAAATTGTGTACAAATATAAAAATATATATTGCTTTACAGTAAAACAATCAATGTCAAAAAAAAAATTTTTTTAAGTCATTTATAAATGTCTGGCATGCTGAATATTATTTACTTCAAGATTTTAAAAGGTCAAATTTTGACATAATAATCCTAATTTTAGAATGACTTGCATAGTTTTTAATCTATTTTTAGAAAAAATAAAATAGTTTGCGTAATCTTCTAGTCAATTACTTTTTGACATTTTAAAGTAACAATTTATAATATTAACAATCTTAATATAAACAATTTTAACTTAATATTAAGACATAAATAATATTAACAATCCACAAGAAGAAACATTCACCAAAGATAAAAACAATCTGTGAAAACATTTCCGAAATATTTCATGAAAAATAAAAGGATTTTAGTATATATTACTTACAAAAATACTATTTTTTAATTATTATTCGTTTAGGGACTTGATGTCACAGGAAAACATATAATTATAAGAAATATAATTACTAAACTACGATGGTAAAATAAAAATAAGCCCCAATCATACAGTTACATCAGAGACTCCGTTTGCTAAGCGTCAGCGGTATTATAGTTATGATAATGGTTTGATAATTATAATGGTTAACAAGACAGTAATATTAAAAACGTCGGTATGTGTACCTAACTATACAGTTGAACCTTTAATCACATTTAAACACAATGTTTAATTGCAATTTCGGACAAAATCTCGCCGCGTCAGAGGCGGCCAGTTGCTGATCAACTAGCATACAAAAACAATTTTGATATGATGGCACAAAAGCTTAACACCTGTAGTATAAACAATTGAAAAACCTAGGTCTTCTTTTTTGTGCTTAGTTTTTTTAGTTTTATTGAAAAATAATCCAAATCCATTTTTCTATGTTTATAAAATAAGACTGAGTGAAACAAAAATATTAAAGAAAGCATTCAGTATTTAAATTTAAGTTTTTACCGTTCATAGCAAAAGTACAAACATTTATAAATATATTTAATTTTAATTATTTTGTAGTAAAAACACGCATAAATACAAAACATTATTAACGTATTTAAAAAACGATTGGTAATATAGATAAATAAAAAATATATTTATTTCATCTAATTATTGAAAGCATGGAGTGATGATGTTACTATGGCCTATATATTCTCGTGGTAAAAGCATTTCCCCAGCGATCAAAGTGTTCTTAGTTAAGGTCAAGTTAATATAAAAAATACGGAATTGAGTGTTTATAATGTTTCTTTACCTGGAGTTCTCTTCTCAAGCGACATTAAAAAGGAGATCATAATTAAATTCTATTAAAAAATTCAGACTCCATGGCTATTAGCTATAATTCCCTATGTGACTTTATTTTATTTTTAATCTACCTATTACAGTTTAAAAGAAAACGTTAACTTGACAGTCGTTATAATGATTGTGAATGTATCATCGTCGAAACAAAAAAATGTTTGCCCTGTAAATGCTAGTCTACAGTGAGTCAAAAAAAAACTCAAGTTTAAAAGAAAAAACACTTGAAATTTCGAACGGAAGATAATATGTTTATGATATGATAGCTATGATCTTTTTACCGTGATGTGTAAAATGAATTGCAGATAACGAGTATGCGAGTAAAGTTTGAACATGCTTTATCTTGACAAAGAATAAAGGAAAATAACTGTAAGCCGCAAAAACAAATCGCATAAACTATTGTACTTTTTGTATAGGCAGAGTTTCTCAAACCAAAGGTACGTACTTAACTATTGTTTGTGAAGTCTCCGATAGTAAAGAGCATAAGAGTATTATTTATTTCATAGATTTATACAATCTTCATGGCGAAATGTAGTAAAAAGTAATTATTTTTTATCTCGTTTCCAAACTTTAAATAAGTTAAAACCTTTAAATTAACGGGTCAAAAAAGTTAAAACTTTATGATTTCTTTTATGTCTAGTGAAAAATAAATCATAATTTATTTTTATAAAATAAAATATTCATCACCAACATCCAATGTATAAAATAATATAACCTTCCACTAGTAAGGTAATATAGTTTCTAAGATTATTATTTATGCTCGAATATATGTATAGTAGTGCGGATATAAGAAACGCTTAAAAACAGGACGTCAGTAGCCTTATGGTCTTCATTATTTAATCGTTATTTTAAGACTGGACCGTTGGAAGGGAATTTTTTAGCGACACCACAATCATCCATACCTTTTAACAACTTACTATCACATTATATGGTATTAACAATTACGTAGCAACAAAATATTTTCCTTTGATAATAAATTGTACTAAATAACAAATTAATTATTTTTTCAACAACACAATTTTTATGCTTCGTAATTTTCCAATTTAGGCATTTTTGATTTTCAATTTTAGTGTTTTGGCGTTGCATTAAAATGGTTTAACTTATAACATCTATTTTTGTCATTAATTGCGAATCATTTGTATCTATAACAAAATGCTAAGAAGACGTGTCTCAATAAATAATATAATGATGAATTTTTTCTTGTTAAATGAAATATTAAAAAAAAACATGAAGGCTTTTAAAATAGATAATACTAAATTCTATAGTTGAAATTTAACATGTTTTTAAATGATATAAAGTGAAATAAAAGGTGGGGGGGGGGGGGGGTATGACAACATAATTGAGTAATGTCACAATTGGTATAAATTAATAAAAAAAAATTAGAGTATTTAAATTTCCAGAAAGACATTTACTCTACTAAGCTGTGTGCAAATATATTATTATGTTTTATATAAATACTGACTAACTATATTTTAATTCAGTTAAATCATGTTTATGAGTTATATTTTAGTAAACACAAATCAGAGCAATTGTTTCAAAGCCGGACCTAAATTAGTTCTAGCTCACACATGTTGCTGTTCTAAGATTTTTCCCGGTAATTCAAACTAAGAGAGAATTATATCGCATTACTAATGTCGGCCATTAAAGTAGAAACAGAAAAGCAGAGAAACGATTTAAAATATATGTTTAACAATAATTGTCTGAACAACAATTGTACATTAAAGATCAATTATGTTTTTATGAATATATTTTTAATTATATCTGCTATATTGCTCATACTTTGTTTTGCAGTCCCCATTGTATTTTATTTCTTTTAGAAAATTGCGTGTATTCTAAATTAAATCCATTAAAGAAATTAATTACGTTTTAGCGATTTTATCTGGCTTATTTAATACAATAAGACTTTGCATTTAATTTTCCACGCCAGTAAAATTTACTTTGCGACTATAAAATGCAATGAAAATCCCCCCCCCCGTTGCAGGTAAACACCGGGCTCTACAGCTAAGTATGCCAAATTCTAATATCAAATTAATCCACGACGGATTTGAAGTGGCGTTGCATGAATTAAGCTTTTAATTTTAGAATATTTTTATTTGTTGTTAATTATAAAAAAAATAAAATTACTGGATAAAAGAGAGATTTAGAAATGCTTAAGATCTAAACAACACATAAACAAAAAAATAAATATAACGTGAGATATAAAATGATAAAAAATAAATAATATGGAATAATACACATTGCACAGCCCCATGGCAGCAATAGTATTGATGTGAGATGTTTCTGCACTATAGTTTCATTACCAATAACAGTAAACGGTCGTACCTTATTTTCGATACCTTTTCAACGCGACGGATTTTAATGTCCAAAAGATTCAAAGTTGTAACATTTAGTGGTCCTTCAGATCTGAACGTATCCAAACACAGTGGCGTTTCATTAAGAGTGTAATTAATTCTAGGATCGAATAGTTCACCATTTAATCGTGGACTACATTCGGAATACCCAAAACTTTTGGTCTTATCGATTTTCAATCTTGGGAATTGACGGATTTCCACAAAATTACAAATAAAAAATTTAGACCCTCTTTTTCTTTCTAGGATATTCGCAGATTTTTTAAAAAATGACACTGACCGCGATTTCAAAAAACCCAGGAATTTGTGAAATTACAAAAATGAAAAAGTTGTGGTACTTTTTTTTAGCACTTCGGTGGATTTAAAAAAAATGCCAGCGCCAATTCAAAAAACACAGGAATTTATGGATTTCCCAAAATGACAAAAAATGCTCACAATACTCTGAAAAGTCATCACACGGATTACAAAAGTTTTTGCGCACTTATCTTAATCTCGAAATCCCGAAAGTTTCTGATCCAGGGATCACCAGAATTTTCGACGCCCTAGTTGAATCCTCTCATATTTTTCCTCAGCTCAATATATGCATTAAAAAGTTTATTAGAGTATAACCTAAATCACAGATAAAGTATAAAATGCACCGAATTTAAAAGTTACTACTATTGATCTGCTATTATTATGTTGAACAATTCCGCTGGACCCGGACATAAGACTATTTGAAGTGCCGGAAGCTTGGAGCTCAAAAGTTTAAACAATCAAATAGTAGAGCATGGTCCGGATTCGGAATCAGCTGAAATCATAGATTGTACATGTATTTTACATAGTAAGATAGGATAAACCCTCTTTGCTAACATATACATGTTCTTATCAAGGAAATTTACATGATAAAACAAAACATACTTTTATTAACGAAAGCTTTTTCCTGTGTGCTTTTTAAAATCACGACCTTCCCAAAAAAAAATATCTTATGAAATATAATAGGGTAAAAACAGCACTATTTACGTTCTACAGTTTCCAAATACGTTTGATATTTTTACCCTATTATAATGGAAGATTTCTACCAAGTAAAAGCCAATCAATTAAAATCTTAATGAAGACTTTTTTGGGAAAATTTATCATTGGTCCGTTACAGTAACTAAAAGTAGCCGACTTAACCAATTAGTCAGTCCCACAATAATTTTTCTTTAAAACAACGATTAAACAATATAACTTTATTTAAAAGTAATACTCATTCAATTTTTATTAAACAAGGTGTTATATTTAAAAAAAAAAACACTTTTTCGTATTAAAGTCTAGATTTTTAAATAAATATCAAGACTCTCTTTTAAGGTGTTCACAGTCAATATTTGGTGAAAAAGCGTTAAAATAAAATAAACCCTCATTTGAAACATTTCCACCATTATTTTAGTAAGATCAAGACCGGTTTTTCCTCTAACGATAATCCAGTAAATTCGAGTCCATTGATAATGATACATCGCGAGCGAAACCAGTCGTGACATTCATATTAATTCCTTGAAAGATACAGATTTGTTTGATAATTATTAATGAATAATCATTTGATACTCATTGAGATGAATAAAACCCAGTTGCTTAATATAAATAAAAATATGGTGTCGTCGAGAGATTATTGTAAGCTGATATAACGACGAAAATGTTAAAAAATAGATTTTTTTTTATATATTATGCGATCAGCACGGATTCCATGAAAGGAAATATATCTAATGACATCAGCGTACTAAAAACATTTTCATTTTTTTAATTATGTCCGCACCCCAATGTGAAGCATAATACATATACGACTTTAAAAAGTTTATCTAAATAGAAAAGTTTCTACTAGATTTATGTACCAGTTGCCCAACCTCCTTAGAAAGTAAGGATAAAAAGATATGGACATAGAGTGAAAAGTTAATCGTTTTCGTTACATCTCTTTCTCTTTTTATTTTAGGGATAGGTTGGATGAAGAGTGTAAATAAGACATCACATAAAATCAAGCGTTTTTGAACGCAATCCATAAATTGGATTGAACAATAAATCTCAATAAAAACTGTCGTACTAGAATTCGACCCATGACGACGTAGACACTCGACCACGCAAGCGACAATAAAAAAATGTTTATAATCCTTAAAATCATAGTGGATTTTTATCATCAAAAATATGTCCCGTCTTGTTGCCGGGAAAAACAATAAAAAAAACTATTTATTTGTTGACTAAAAAATTGCTCAGACATCTTAATTAAACATTCACACCATACTGTTAACGCTGTCTTTAATTGTCACATTTAATTACATTTTAACTACAACACACTGTGTTCATTGACATTAGCATAACAACTTCTAACATCTTGTAGAGTGAAACTAGTTTGTGAGAACCAAAATTGTCGTCGGACAGAAGAACAAAGGGCATTCGCAGAATAAATTGTACTGCGTGTTTTTTTTATAGTTAAATGATCCAAGAATTTATATTAAATTTACAGAAACCGTTATGTGTTTTTATGGAACACCATTTTATAAAATAAGAAAAACTCAAACCACACTCGTGTAATCTCGGTATACGTGATAAATTATGGTTGTAATACATTAAATGCATAATTAATTTTACATTTTACCTTTTTTTTAATCGATGTCCGCACCAAAGTGGAGCATAACGCCTCCTAAAAAAGTATCTCAACAGAAATTTTTTTCTACGGGAACTGTTTTTGTTACTCAGTCGCTCACTCCTCTTATTCAAAGAGAGTAGTAGGGATAATAAGGATAAGGCAGACAGGCACTAGTGTTAACTAATCGTTTCAACCACACCCAGTTATTAAAGAATAAAAAATGGTAAATGGCATTTAACAACATCACCAACACCCTTGCCCTTCGAACAGAACAATTGATAAACCAACCAAACAGAAATACTAAAAATGCTTGCTCGTACTGGGGAAATCACGAAGCCGTGAATCCAGCAAGGAAGCAAAACGCTACAACTCGCTCGCGCCACAGGACCCAACAGTAATAATATAGTAACTCCGTAACTTTTGCCACATCAATTAATTATGTTGTTATGTAAAAGTTGAAAAACAACAATTGATATTACGGGTTACAACATGAAAAACCAAAATTTTAAACACAATTAATTTAGCGACCACATTTTAAAATTCTGCAGTTTTCCTCACAAAAGTTGTAGTGAGCGAGACAATAAACCATCCACCCAATACCCTTACTGTCATCCGAAAAAAATATGTTAGGTGACTAATATTAATAAGCTGTTCTCAGTAGATTTAGATAAATACTCCATTAGGAGCTCTAAGAATCACATTGTCATGAGCACGGAGTAATAAAACAAATATTGAACCAGTCTCCTGCATAAATAGTCTATATAAACATTTGCAAACTCATATTCTTCTTTGCCAAACAGTTACACGCTTTTTTTGCTTACATTCCCATAATATACCTGTCTTGTCTTATAATTCGTTGTAAAAATAGATTGCGTATATTGTAGGTAAGTTTGTTTCTAAATTAAAAAATACAAATGATTGTTATCATAAAAAAAAAAATATAAACGTCTGCATTATCAAAAGTATTTTTATTTCCACCCTCGCATATTTATGTTTTTTTGTGCAATAGCTGATTTGACGACATCCAAGAATTTGTTCTAGAAAAAAATGAAAATTTCTAAGAAACTATTTCATATTTAATTTTTCTAAATACGATAAGGGCCCAACTAGAATTTTTTTGTTATGCACTGCTACTTTATACTTTTTAATTCAAAATATCCCCCCCCCGGGGGCCCCCCCCCCCGGTGGCCCCCCCCCCCCCCCATATTTTATTTTTAGCTTTCATTTTAAGTAATAAACAATTTTTTAATCGAATACATCAAAATAAACGATTTAATTATAGTTGTTTGTGGTCTGATAATGTAAAATAATAGTAGTCTAAATGTCTTCATCTTCTATTCTTGCTTTCAGTCCGAGGGTAAACTTAGCCGTTTCGTAACGTTTATTGATAATTTTCGCCAATGGAAAATAGTGTAATTTAAGGTCTACTTGGATGATATCAAAACTGGTGTTAAATTTAACATTATTTTTTTAAATGTTCAAAGACCTTTTTTGACCCTTTTTCAGTAGTATTTTTCACAAATTTTTATTATTTATTAAATTTAAAAATCTAAATTTAATACTTATTTCAGGATTTGCAGCTTACGTCCATATCAGTTAATAGGATGTGATTATCGAAAAAAAAGGCGTTTCAAAACCAATTGTAGTTACGTCGTTTGGCTTTCTACAGTTCTATTTTAAGTTTGTGCTTTTTCGTTATTTAAATGATAATATCGAACACTACGTTTTCTCTTCAAAAAAATATTTTATGAAGAATAACATATTATTCAACTGATTTTTTGATGTAATTTTTATTTAATAGAACAATAGAATGTTTTTCTGTTGTACATACCAATTAGATGCATCGCTATGCAAACGACTGAATACAAATAATGCATGATGAATGCATATTTTTCTTTTGAAAGTAAAATAATACTTTTTATCAAAACCGTAATAAGAAAAATATTTCTTAAAAAAAGCCTATTGAAGCACGAAATTGGAATCATAAATTTTATCAATAAAAAAATAAACAAATATCATTGCAACAAAAATGAATGTAAATTCTTAAAGTATATCTAAAGCATCAAATATAACGACGAATAATCATTTGAACAAATAACAAATGCAGCAAAAAATATTTTTTCAGATTTAAAATAAAAATTATAAAATTCAAAAAAATGTAATAGTATGCTAACACGTTTTACCTACAAAAAAAAACAGAGCCTTTTTTGAGAGTTATAAAATAACTACAAAACAAATTATTAATCCCCGAAGAGTTGAGAGCTTATCACCACCAAGTAATTATTATAGCAATAAAAGAAAAATGTATATATTTTTTGGTGATCTGAAATACTTTCGGAGTAAAACATTTAAAAAAAAGCATAACATTTTTCAAAGACCTACTCTTTTCGAGCCGCCTAGAATATATTAATATACACACTTTTAATTCATATTCCTCCGTAATAAG
Organism: Himalopsyche anomala; assembly: GCA_031772345.1. Taxonomy (NCBI): domain Eukaryota; kingdom Metazoa; phylum Arthropoda; class Insecta; order Trichoptera; family Rhyacophilidae; genus Himalopsyche; species Himalopsyche anomala. Next base: position 22,266,529 of record CM062827.1, read on the forward strand.
GAATAAATATTCCACCACAGTTTTCTAAACAGAAAAAAACCTTTTAATGTTATACAAAATATGAAATAGAGCAATTTATTGTACACTGCAATAAATACCTTTACAACAAATTAAGATATTTTATATTTCCCACTAGTTTCTAATAAAACAAGGTTTTCCCAAATCAGGAATCTCGTTTATACATGGCAATACCAAATCCAAGAATTATCTTAACACCATACCGTGAATTTATTAGATTCAATAAAAAATGTAAAATAAAACAAAATTACACTCAAATAGTTTTTGATGTCTATAAATAAACATAAGAGTTGCCATGGTCTAACTTTCTCCACTCTCTAACATTCATAGACAGCAGCACACTTTTTTTGTAAATCATATTTTAAATTAAGTTGTCAAATAAATTTAAATTCATAACAGTAATCAATCTGAAGCCAATCAACGCTTCTGTGTTAAAAATTGACAACTAAATTTTAATAATAAATAATTATATCAACGCAGCTAATAATGGAAACATGAGAGAATTAACTTAGAGATCAGGTAAGAGCAGGTCTTCACTCCCTGATAACATCACACCAAAATCTTTTTTTTGGGTTATTGTAACTTAATACTCTCCCAAAACGATCTGTAATGAGATTAAAAAACAATTTTAATAAGGCAATTGTTTGTTAATTGTAGACCAGACTTTTTCGTAATAAATTACTAAATATGTAAAAAATGAAATTATGCTTCTGAATTAACAATCACGGAATCTCTCTATTGAGTGTAAGACTAATCCACATTTTTAATTTTTCCTTAAACATACTTCTTAATCATAGGTTAATAATTTGGTCAGTGTATGAGTCTGTTCGCATATCTTTAATTTCTATTGATATCGTTATGGGAAACTGCGTAATGAATCGTTTGGCTGTACTATAAAATACACGGATGATTGTTGAGGATATCACCTTTTATACTAAGATAGAATAATTATTAATTCTGAAATACCATGATATCAAAAAATGGTACGGCATTGTTTTTTACATAGCAGTCGGGACAATCACATAGTACAAAAGGATATTTATCGTGAATGTATAAAGTGATTTTAAGCGGAATACGTATTTTGTCAAAACCACTTTATTATGACTCTCTTTCTTTGTTTTGTTAAACACGCCATAACGTGAAAATATAGTTCGTAGACGTAAAGTGTTTGATCACGTTTTGCATATCTTCACAATTTACTACGAGCGTGCTGATTTTTTGACAACTTTTAGCGGAAAACTATATGCTCGCTGTAATAAACCCAAAATATTTCTCTCGCTAATTACTAACTGGAATAAGAAGAATCTATGTTATTTGTGTACCATACTTTATTATATTCATGTTTGTATAACGTCACAAAACGCATACTCAATAAAACCGTTTAATAACAATTTCGGTACTAGCTAGTAAAAACTTTTAGTTGAGCAAAAACATAAAGACTAAACAACCAGTTTTTAAAGGTTAACTTTACAATGAATATAGTTTAAAAAAATCGCAATTACAACATGCCCAGCACATTTTACATATATTTTTTAATTCAATGTTTTATTTTAAACTTTGAAAATAAACTTCTATTATTTTATCCATATCACCTGCCTTTTTCGGCTTCCTCTATAAAACAATTTCCGCTCATATTGCATCACCAATCTTCAAATCATCTCTCTCTCCCCGCTAACTCTACATCCGCTTTACACATTCCGCTATCCGCTTCTGCTCTTTCTTTGCTCTCTTCTACTTCCTTTACATTAACCCTACACCATCTTCTTCCTCCTCCCCCTACTCCCTTACTTACATCCGCTCTCTCCTAACCGCCTATAACCGCTAGTCTTCCTGCCTAATCCGCCTTCCCGCTTTCATCCGCTCCGCTACTCTCCGCTTTCCCCAAATCTCGCTTCCCCCCTCTACTTCTCCATTAACAGCATATGCCCTCCTAATAGAATTATCTCACAGATTATTTTTATAACAGAACTTGTTTAGTTACTTCAGTCGCTCAACACTCTTTTTATTTCAAAGAGAGCATAGTGATAGAAAGATAATGCAAGGACAGCGACTAGTGTTAATAATCGCTCTCACCACACCCAGATATTAAAGTATCAGGAAATGGTGAATGAATTTATGAACATCACACAACACTCTTGCCTTCGAACAGAAATTGGTAAGCCATTCAAACTAGAAATCGAAAAATGCCTGCTTCTACTAGGGACTCGAACCCGTGAAATCCGACCATGGAACCAAATAACTGCTAACCCGCTGCGCCACAAGGACCCAAAATTATTAATATAGTAACTCGTATATTTTGCCACACCAATTCAATTATTATGTTGTATGTAAAATTTTGTGAAAGAAACTGTTAAATTTTACAAAATACATCTGTTTAAAATACGAGGCCGAGGTTTTATTAAATATCGCCTTTTATTATAATTATATTGTTACTTGATAACAAGATATGCACTGACATTCTTCTATTTAAAAAAAATAGGATTTTATATAACATAAAAGACAGATAAATTGTGTCGTGTCGCCTACTGATTAAAAAATTACCAATTGATAATAAAAGCCATTCTATTTTTATAAAATTAAATGCAAATCACATAGTCATCCACACTCAACGCAAAAGATATTTTCTTTTATTTTCAGTTGATAGTTTTTTTGAATTATTAAATTGACAACTGTCATATTTGTATGTTTTATCAAGTATGCAACACAAATTATTTCTGTTCGTCGAAGTCCTGTGGAGACTAAACAAAGCACGTCCGTCTTGCATAAAATCTAATATTATGTGATGTAAATAAACTATTTTTTTAGAGGATTTGTCTATTTCAAAAAAAATATCCAAACTTTACGCTTCGTGAAATTTGCCAAGTCGAGTCTTCGACGTATCTTATCGCGAACCAATAGTTCTTCCAAGATTGTTTGTAACTTTACGATTGTTCAAAAGAATAAGACATTTATTTTTACTATTAAATTACAAATTTATTTAATATGACAAGTATCTGTTCCTCGACCATGATTGAAAATGATCGTCGTGAGCGAAACCAGTCCTGATCATGTTAAAAAAATATGCATTAGTATAAATTGTAATGCATATGCATTTCTATCCAGGTATTCATCCTCATTTTTTACATGTACATTACATATATTTTGACTATTACTCAAATGCAGAAGGTTGAAAAACAGCGAGATTGAATAAATTTGAGAAGAGCCAGATACTAAATAATAATGGATCCCATAATGCAATTAACCAATAAGTGAGTTAGCATTTGAAAACGTGCAACATACGGAGAGTATTATTGGACAGCACATGAAAAGAAGAGTTGAGTCCCTTGGCTCACGCGAGAGTCTTAATAGTTAAAAATGGTGCGTACTCATCTTCGCTATCACTAAAGGTATACTAGATTCGAACAATATGCCCTCATTTCGTATCACGTGATAAGAAACATAATGCATGTATGAATGTGAAAATTTACCACTATCAAGATCTCACACCATCAGTCGCCACTCCATCCTCAACTTAATGGTTTTGCCTTCTTTTTCTGGTAAAGTATTATTGTTAAAATTTCACAATAGATCGAAACTTAATAACAACACACAGGTCGATACAGATTAGATGTGAAGCAAAAATACCTCATTCATCCTCCCCAAGAGAAAAAAAAATACAAGTCAAGTCACACATAAAGTCGTTGATCAGCAGATCTGACCAAAAGACAATAAAAGTATCTTTCGATAATAAAACGTTTCTCCCACGACTCCCTACTAGAATAGAAGAAATTTCAAAAAAAATCAATACCTTAAATAGCAGAATATTTTTTTTTCATCTTTTTAAATAAAAATTAAGAACCATGGCAGAGGAAAAAAAGGTAAGTTAAAAGGAGATTTAATCTTGCGGTTAAATTTTTAGTTTCGCATCACAAGGTAATTGATGCAAAAAGGTTTAGATAATTAGGCAAGTTCACGCGGTAAGTTGCAACTAGACACTCGATAAATTCCACAAATAGTTTTTTGGCAGCATTTCAACGACTGGTTAGCACTTGTCAAAATATGAAAAGGGCTGCATGACAAAAACGATACTAGATATAGGTCAACGTGTCGTGCAGAAGAGAATAATTCCTTGGAAAAGCCTGAAGAGTTGTTGTACTGTCAGTCCATCTATCGAAAAATCCAGTTTTTTTATGATGATGGTATTACCAAGTAATAGAGTAATACAGATTCTATTTAGTATTCTTAAACCAATTATTATTGAATAAATCGAGAATAAACTTGATATTAAAAACATCTTTTTAAAAATATGTGACATTAAAAATCAAACCATAGTAAGGTGTTTTAAGTGAAAAAGTTTGAAAAAACCATATTTTTTTAATGCTATTCATTCCAGTTTTTTGAGTTTTATATCTGTGCAGATCTTACTCGCATATCATAAAACTTTGCAAATTCGCTGTAAAAATCTTACAAGATAGACGGTTTGTGAAATTTCCCTCCACGATCGGTTATTCAATACACATCTGATACTCGTACAGCCAGGATCCCCAACGAAGACCCTGCGAAAGACTGTGGTTATTTTTATAAAATAGAACCCCTTAATATACTTATCTCTTAACCCAGTCGCGCCCTTATGTCTAACTGTACAAAGATGGGTTTGTGGATATGCGCAAAACCCTTGATATCATCTTGAGAAAATCTAGAAGTGGGTCTGAAGGTTCAGGCTTGGTTAAAAAATTTTTTTATGTCTTTATGATATACCACTTCAAATGGTAAATATACAAATCTAAAAATATTATAAAAAAAAGGGGACTCATTTTTCTATATAAACTATTCAGATAAAATCTAAGTATGTAATGTAATATAATAACACAAAATATTGAAAACTTTTTTTAATGGTAGAAATTTATGATTACACTGATTCTTAACATAAACTTTGGAAGAAGAGTTTAAATATAAAAATTAAAATTCACAGAAATAAAACAAATTATTCAAGATATGAAATTCAATGCTTAATGTTTTCGACATAGGTATTTATATTTTGAAATTGTATTTTGCCTTTTTTTAATTTAAGCATTCTCCATAAAAGGGAATTCAGTTCATAATTCATTAGGACTTGGTAATATTTTTCCAAAAGTAATGTTAAATATCTATGGTTTCAAATGATAATGATTTCTATGGGATACATTATTAACATAATTAATTATAGAATGATAATACTTAAACAATCAAAGAACTTCTACCGCGTAATTTGTGGGCCTCGAATCACACTAAATTACAGCTTACATAAATTGATTGATGATATCTGTACAAGATATGGTCCTACTAATTAACCTACCACTCCTTCCACCACATCTTAATTTTATCACAGAAGAGCACAAAGCTCTATAACCTAAATATATCTAAGTTTAATGCTAAGAACGTCAATCAGCTTTGGATGAGTCTGCTCACACAGCTTTCAAGTCACCAGTTTTTAAAACAAGTTTCAATCAATCGATATTTTTTATTTGTGTTCGTTGGTACTGTATGAATGTCTATTAATCCCTAAACCGAGCTCAATCATCCGCTTTTTTCGTTAATCTTGAGGGAATTGAATTTCCGCACACTAATGT
>CM062827.1:22272234-22322540 GCA_031772345.1 Himalopsyche anomala
CTCCAACCTTTTAACATCTCGTTTAGACCTGGTAAAAAAAGGAGAAATATTTCATGGATTGGTTATATAAAAAACAATTTATTTTAAATTTTCTTTTGTATTTTGTGTAATACAACAGTTTTTAAATCTAATAGTAAAATATGAAAATTCTATCGCTAGTTCAGCTAGTTGGAATAGCTTGCAACCGAGCAAAAAACAAAAATGCTTTATAAATAATTAAAATATAAAATAAAACTTCTTATTCATATATTATATTTCAAAAATATTTGAGTGGCATCATAGATGCAAAACTTTAATGAATCTTCACCAATTGAAAATATCGTTTTGCTTAAAATTTTCAGAGAACAACTAAATAATATACCTATCATCAGTCGTAGTTTACTTTATTTGATATTCTAGACGTATTGCCAACAGACGATTCGAAGCAACTTGAGTAAAACGGTAAAAATTGTATACAAATATTAATTAATATAAATTAATTAACCGTAACTGAAACAAATAACTCGCATTGTTATAAGGTCAAAAATAACCTTATTAGTCTCACAATATTTTTGATTTATTAAAAAAAAAAAAAAACTATTTTTAACTTATTTCACAATTTATTTAATGCAATCACGATACTGTTTTCGCTCATCACAAACATTTTCAACTCATTAAAATTCTCATGATGAGCAAAACCAGTCCTGATCCTAATAAATATTTGAGAAAATACAAAAAAGTATCGACAGTGAACACATTAAAAGTGTTTTTTTTACTAAGCCAAAATAGCTATCAACTAAATAAAAAAAAATGTCGAACAAAAATGCATTCCTATTTTCGACATTATCATACTGGAGTTCTACCAAGTAAATACCAATGAAATCAATACACATATTGTTTTTATAAAGATTATACTGTCAGCAAATTCTTACGAATCTTCGTAAGTATCCTAATTTATTTATTGATTTGTCATTTACTTGGTAGAACTCCATTATAATAGAGTAAAAATAGCAACGTATTTAGTTCTACAGTTTTTTATATGTATGAGTTGATAGCTAATGTGAGTGACTAGAATCACATTTAATAAGTGTAATATTGTAATTGTAATTTGAATTAAGATGTAAGTGTGAATAACATGATGCATTGTGTATCTCTTCGAAGCCAGTATATATAGCTGAGAAAAATGTAAGTTTAATCATAGTTCTGACAATGGCGAAAACTGAAATAGCTCATAAATATTAAAAAAACTGTAGAACTAAATACGTTGCTATTTTAACCCTATTATTAATACTCATTTATCGCTAATGTGCAAAGTGTTGCATTTACTCGAAATCGTTTGTATCATGTGTTAAGAAGTTATAATTTTTTGTCAATCGACAGAATTTTTTACGAACTCGTATCAGTCCGCCGACCACTGGTTGAAAAACACTTGTCGAGCTTACGGGCAGTATCATTGTACAAGCGTAACTGCAATGTCGGATAAAAAAATAATGTGTATCTTTTTAAATAAAAACCCACAATGGTCAGGATTTATTACTTCAGCAGAGTTGGCCGTGTTTATTATGCATAAATATGGAAAGGTAAATAAAAAATAGCGAAAGAAAAAGCGTTTGAATTTTAAAAATGATTTAATACCGTTGATTGTGAGAAATTAAAAGTACATTTTTGATAATTATTTTTTACAGGGTGAGCAAAATAAAGCAGAAAAATATAAATAAATTATATTATTGAGTGCTGAAAAAATAGTTAATTTAATATGTGACAACACATACTACTAAGACTACTTTTATAAAAAAAATCGTCGTGGTGTGGTTATGGAACAGTAATTAAACCATGCCCATTCCCAATGTGGACGAAATGTTCTCTCAATGGAGCTTATATCGACAGAATTTGAGAACTGCTTGTTATGTATTTAAAAAAAAAATACCGTTTTGGTTGTGACGAAAAAGAGGTCGTTACTTAAATACGCTATTGACATCCTATCCACCCCATACGGTAAATGATAAGTGAAACCGTAGAAATACTCTAGTTCAGAGGTGGGGAACCTTTTCTTCTCTAAAGGTCGCATTCATTTTTCTGATTCGACATAAGGCCGCAGTAAACACCGAGAAATTTGAAATCCTCAATTCGCTATACTTTTTCCCCAGATATCTTCAAACCCCATTTTTTTCTTTAGCTCACCGATGAATTTGAAATCCTCAATTTGCTATTCTTTTCCCCCAGATATCTCCAAATTTCGTTTTTCCAGAATTGGCGAGAAGGCCGCACCAGAGTGGCCAAAAGGCCGCGGGTTCCCCACCTCTGCTCTAGTTAGTTGAAATTTATCAATTCAAAGAATGTTTGTAAAAAAAATACAAAAGTTTTTTTCCTATTTATGAACTTAAATTTAAGCCTTTACACTGAGCATCTACAACTTTTCTCTTCTAGCGGGCCACATTAAAAAAAATTATTTTGTTTTCAGGCTGCAAGAAAAATGAAATATAAAATATGTACACTCAATTCTCTTTTTGTACGAGGATTACGTTCAACGTAAAATAGTCGTGCGAAAAAACCATGTAAGATTAAGTGAATATACATATGTTAGATAAATGCAAGCTAATTATTTACATTTGACCGTGCTATTTCAAAACCGCGCAAAAAGACGGTTGGGTGTACTTATTTAGATAAATTGTTTTTGTTGTGAAATATTTATGAATACAATTTGACCAAACGAATCGACTCCAAATTTTCATCCATAAGTCTTTTTTTATGATCCGATTCATTCTGCTTCATCACCGAAAAAGCTTACTCACAGTTGTTAAATTCAAGGATAATAAAATTTGTAATTTATTTTAATTTTTAGATAAAAAAAATGATGGGTTGCAGATGATTGGAGGTTGTGCATCCCTGCTTTGCTCTCATCTTAAAAGTGGCAAAGTTTGATTGTGTTTTATTATATTTGCTGAAAATAATATAAAACGTATATTTTATTTAGTCGTGGGATTATTAAAATTGAGTCATAGATTTTTTTAATGAAAGTATAATATGTATAAAACTATGTATTTATATTGTCTAATAATAAACAGATAATGATTTTTTAAAATACTAGAAACTAAACTTATTAACGCGTCTTGAAATACATATAAAACCGCTGTTGTTTTTTTGTATTTCAATTTTATTCCCAAAAACAATACACTAAATGTTGACCACTCTGTAAAATATATTTTTTTAAATTTAATCTTCTTCTACCTTGAAGATTTAATTCTATTATTAGGACAGCTTTGTGCTTTACCGTATTTAATTTACCTATTGTGTTATATTCAAGTATCTAAATAAAATTTATGTAAATTTAATAAACGAGAATTTGCTTTTGATGTTTTCACGTATGAGTTGTTTCGTGACCCACTAAAACAAATTATTTATAATGGAATATCTCATGATTTTGATTTAAGTATTGCCCTAGTTATACAACTGGCAACGGTCACGTCCTTTTCATCCTGATAAGTTGGCTATTTGAAATGAAATACGTAAACTACCTTTTCAGTATTTAAGTGTATCTACTTGTCTAGATTTAGACAACCAGTAATGCAACTCGATAATTTTCGTATTGAATATAAAATTTAGTTAACGAAGTTAAATGAGAGAAATAGTCTTATGTAAAATAGCAACAACAGAGAGAAATACTTGGTTGACAAGAAATAAACATTGATTTCATTAATAATTTTTTATCAACTTCCTTCTTCGACTCAATTGTCGATGAAAACTTTTCTACGCTCTCCTCAAACTTCATTGATTTATTACTATAAAATTGTTTTGACAATTGTACACTTAAATATAACGAAAATTTTAAAGAGAATACGTATATAAAATGACTCAATAATAATTACTCTGAAGAGTGAAGAGTTCCAAGATTGTCACGTAAACAGGTAAAAAAAATTCTTTACGCTTTTATTTCATGTTTTAAACGTTATACTTAAGCCGTCGTTAAGAATGTACATCAGTCAGATATTGCCTACCTCTGCCTCAAAAGAAATTGAAACTTTGATTTCATTACCAAAAAGCTCAAACGATATAGAGCGTTGAATGATACATTGTAATTTTGAAATACGATCTAAATGAATATCATTTATCAGTGACACTGACAAAATATCAATGTTATATTAATGTAAGCGTCACTCACTAGCACTATAATTGATATACACAAATACTTTTGTTATAAATTTGATTGATAAGTGTAGTCACTTGGTCCTAGTGTAATGCAACATTATAGAAACATATAAGAAAATACCAGCCAGAATTTAACAGCGCTCTTCTTAAACTATATTTCTTAAAAAAATGTATAAGATTTTTCCAAACACTAAACTATAATTATCTTAAAACTAAAATACCCATATTGTCATTAGGTTGCATTTATGTAGCAGTATTACCAACAGAAACTGACTTCAATACGCTACTAGATGGAAGTTACCCACATTTCTCAGACTTTGGTTATTCGTTGCAACTTGCAGCGTACTTTCTCCAACTTTGACGATCTATACTTTGTTATCTAATTCCATACTATATTACAATGTTTGCTAAGTAATATAATAGTTTCTTCATTTATAATTTATTATACTTATACAATGCATAATGTGTAACATACTAGAGTAAATTAAATTAAGCAATACCAAACGCTGACATTCTCAGCATTTGGTGAAAGTCCTTAATAATGCCGTGAATATAGAATACGAATATGTATAGGTAGTTGTAAATAATGTGTTAAATGAGCATTTGAAAATTGCAGCAAGAAGCTTTAAATGGGAGTTCAGATATGAAACTTTGGCCATTCAAGCAATAAATACAATTTCGGCCGTTTGTCTCTAATATTGTGAAAGGTTCGAAAGCTCGCACGCGAAAAGTTTTAATACAGCTTTGAAATTATTAATGACTGACTAAAAAGCACACTGAAATACTGTTGGTATACATTTTGTACACATAACATGTGTTACATTTAAAATTGATGAAAAGTTAGCGATCATATCGTATACATGCTTTGTGGACCAGGAAATATAAAACAAAAGGTAACTCTTTTGTTTGTTGATAAACATTAACTGGAAAAATGGTTATGAAGATTAATTGTTCTGTGAAATGAATACTTTGAATATTTTAATACCTTTGAAATAAAATACGAAAAGTTAGTTTTTTCAGCAAGTTGACAATTTGAAATATTAAATTATAACGTGCTAATGACGGGGCTCTGTAACCGAGTGGTCAGGGAAGTTCTCTTCGGCTTATTATAATGATCGATGGAATTTGTGCTTGTACAAAAACCTTTAAAAAAACCGCTTTTTCAAATTTTAATATTTCTTAAAATTCGATTTAACATGGTTTTTGAAGTTCAACAAAAATGGACACTTCAATTAAAATAGCAAAAAAAAATGTTTAAATTGTTTTAGATCTTTGTTTGTTTTTAAATAACCAGTATCAAAAAATACAAAATTTTTATTCGATGAAAACAAAAAAACGTCTACTTAGTATTACTTATTGACATAATTTTGTGAATTAAATTTTCTCAAAAAGAAAATATTCTTTAACTGGGTATTTAAGTAGATCATATAGTTTTTATGGCACCTAAAACAATATAAAATCTAATAGAAGATCCAATCATTTTTTTTATTTTAAGGACACCGTTAGTGTCAAAATTGGGTTGTAAGTTAATATATTCAAATAAACCTAAATGTATACTCAGAAGAAAAAAAAATAATTATTACGTACTTTTATTTTGAATTATTTAATGGCGAGAGAATAAATCATTATTAAAAGTAGTACTTAGGGGGGGGGGGGGGGGGGGGGGGGGGGGGGGGGGGGGGGGGGGGGGGGGGGGGGGGGCGGCAATCGATTGTGGTATTGAAAATCATAATTTAAAATCATCATTGCTTCCACAAATCGTTCACGACGACCTGCGTTCTACTTTTCATCATATTCAAGCATTGAAGTGCACGGATAAGTTTAAACTGACCCTACATAAATATATTTTAAAGGTAAAATAAATATTATCAGAGTTTTTTTAAAAAGGGGGGGGGGGGGGGGGGGGGGGGGGGGGGGGGGGGGGGGGGGGGGGGGGGGTTATTTGGTGGGGGGGGGGGGGGGGGGGGGGGGGTTTTTGGGTTTTTTTGGGGGGGTTTTTTTTTTTTTTGGGGGGGGGGTGGGGGGGGGTGTAGGGGTGAGGGAGTCTGGGGTAGTGGGAGGGGGGGTGTGGTAGGGATTGAGTTGGGGGCTTAATTGGTAGGGGTAATTATTGGAAAGAAGAGGGTGCGGCCTGGGGTGGAGATGGTTTGATTGTTCATGAAAAAATGACTGGATCGATTTTATGAAATCAATGCAAAAGATCATAAAATGTGGATTTATTGTCTGCTTTGTGAGAATGAGTGGGTATAATCATGGGGGGTCGTATGATTCAGGAAGGGTGGAGGGATTTAGTTGTGGTGGGGTTGCTGGAGGGGTAAAATGGTGGTTAACATACTAAAAATGGTACGATAGTATGATTTACAGCGAAGGTGAGATTTTAATATATGTGTGTCCATGGGCATTAGTTTCGTGCCTTTAAATGTTTTTGGTACTGTGAATTGGAAAAAAGTGGATCAAAGTACCTCCCCCACATGAATTAAGGTTGACGTTGTATTTAAACTAAATCTCTCTTGTTGCTAACGTGGGCAGGTAATCCAAAATTTTAGACTTTATTGTTATAAATAAGCTTCTCTTATTGCTTGATTTGTTTCCAAACCAGACAATTATCCCAGACAAAAAAGTTATTTTTTTCTATTTTAAAACAAACTATTTGAAAAAACGACGTAGCAAATGGAATAAGAGATTTATAAATTGTGTACAAATATAAAAATATATATTGCTTTACAGTAAAACAATCAATGTCAAAAAATATTTAAGTCATTTATAAATGTCTGGCATGCTGAATATTATTTACTTCAAGATTTTTAAAAAGGTCAAATTTGACATAAAAATCTAATTTTAGAATGACTGCATAGTTTTTAAATCTATTTTTGAAAAAATAAAATAGTTTGCGTAATCTTCTAGTCAATTACTTTTTGACATTTTAAAGTAACAATTTATAATATTAACAATCTTAATATAAACAATTTTAACTTAATATTAAGACATGAAATATTATTAAAATCACAAGAAAACATTCACAAATAGATTAAAAACAATCTGTGAAAACATTTCCGAAATATTTTATGAAAAATAAAAGGATTTTAGTATATATTCTTACAAAAATACTATTTTTTAATTATTATCGTTTAGACTTGACGTCACAGGTAAACATATAATTATGAGAAAAATATTTACTAAACTACGATGGTAATAATAAAATAAGCCCCATCATACAGTTACTTCAGAGCACCTCTTTGCTAGCGTCAGCGGTACTATTGTTATAAATAATGGTTTGAGTAATTATAATGGTAACAAGACAGTTAGTAAAAACGTCGGTATGTGTACCTAACTATACAGTTGAACCTTTAATCACATTTAAACACAATGTTTATTGCAATTGGTACTAAATCGCCGCTGATCAACTAGCAGTACAAAACATTTTGTATGTGGCACAGAAAGCTTACAGCTGTAGTATAAACAATTGTTAAACCTAAGATCTCCTTTGTTGTGCTTTAGTTTTTTTAGTTCTATTGAAAAATAATCAAATACATTTTTCTTACGTTTTAATATAAGACTGTGAAACAAAAAATATTAAGTAAGCATTCAATATTTAAATGTAAGTTTTACCGTTCATAGCAAAAGTAAACATTATAAATTTATTTATTTAATTATGTTGTAGTAAAAACACGCATTAATACAAACATTATTACGTATTTAAAATACGTGTAATATAGATAAATAAAAAATATATTTATTTCATCTAATTATTGAAAGCATGGAGTGATGATGTTACTATGGCCTATATATTCTCGTGGTAAAAGCATTTCCCCAGCGATCAAAGTGTTCTTAGTTAAGGTCAAGTTAATATAAAAAATACGGAATTGAGTGTTTATAATGTTTCTTTACCTGGAGTTCTCTTCTCAAGCGACATTAAAAAGGAGATCATAATTAAATTCTATTAAAAAATTCAGACTCCATGGCTATTAGCTATAATTCCCTATGTGACTTTATTTTATTTTTAATCTACCTGATTTACAGTGTTAAAAGGAAAACGTAACTATGACAGTCCGTTTACAATGATTGTGAATGTATCATCGTCGAAACAAAAAAATGTTTGCCCTGTAAATGCTAGTCTACAGTGAGTCAAAAAAAAACTCAAGTTTAAAAGAAAAAACACTTGAAATTTCGAACGGAAGATAATATGTTTATGATATGATAGCTATGATCTTTTTACCGTGATGTGTAAAATGAATTGCAGATAACAGTTGGTAAAGTTTGAACATCTTTATCTTTGCAAGATAAAGGAAATAAATGTAAGCCGCAAAAACAAATCGCATAAACTTTTGTACTTTTTGTATAGGCAGAGTTTCTCAAACCAAAGGTACTTACTTAACTATTGTTTGTGAAGTCTCCGATAGTAAGGTAGCGTAGAGTATTTTTTATTTCATATGATTACACATCTTCATGGCAAATGTTGTAAAAAGTAATGGTTTTTTATCTCGTTTCCAAACTTAAATAAGTAAACCTTTAAAGTTAACGGGTCTAAAGTAAAACTTTATGGTTTCTTTTATGTATAGTGAAGAAATAAATCATAATTTATTTTTATAAATAAAATATTCATCTCCACTTCCAATGTTAATAACATAACCTTCCAATGTAAGGTATATTAGTTTGTAAGATTATTATTTATGTTCGAATATATGTATAGTAGGGATATAAAGTAAACGCTTCAATCAGGACTAGCAGTTAGCTTATGGGTCTCTTATTTATAATCGTTATTTTAAGACTGGACGGTTGGGAAGGGAATTTTTAGACACCACAATCATCCATACCTTTTACACTTACACATTTTTTGGTACTATAACTAAATTACGTAGAAAAAAATATTTTCATTGATAATAAATTGTACTAAATAACAAATTAATTATGTTTCTAACAACACAATTTTAAGCTCGTATTTTTTCCAATTTTAGCATTTTGATTTTCAATTTTAGTGTTTTGTTGCATTAAAAATGTTTAATTTTAGCATCTATTTTGCATTTATTGCGAATATTTTTATCTATAACAAAATGCTAAGAAGACGTGTCTCTATAAATAATAAATTATAAATTTTGTTCCTTGTTAAATGAAATATTCAAAAAAAACATGAAGGCTTTTAAAATGATAATAAATTATAGTTGAAATAACATGTTTTAAGATATAATGGGGAAAATAAAAAATGTATGACATCATATTTGTGTAATTTCACAGTATAAATAATGTAAAAAAAATAGAGTATTATAAATTTCAAGAAAGACATTTCTCTACTTAAGAATGTGCAAATATTTATTATGTTATATAATACTGACTAACTTCTTTTATGTCAGTTAAATTATGTTTATTGAGGTTATATTTTAGAAACACAAAGCAGAGCAATTGTTTTCAAGCCGACATAAATTAGTTCTGCTCACACATGTTGCTGTTCTTAAGATTTTCCGGGTAATTCAACTAAGAGAGATTATATCGCATTACTAATGTCAGCCATTAAAGTAGAACAGGAAAAGCAGAGAAATGTGTGTAAATATATGTTTTAACAATAATTGACTGAAAAATTGTAATTAAAAGCTCAATTATGGTTTTTATGAATATATTTTATTATATCTG
This sequence comes from Himalopsyche anomala, assembly GCA_031772345.1. Taxonomy (NCBI): domain Eukaryota; kingdom Metazoa; phylum Arthropoda; class Insecta; order Trichoptera; family Rhyacophilidae; genus Himalopsyche; species Himalopsyche anomala. The sequence goes on from CM062827.1 coordinate 22,281,985, forward strand.
CTATTTGCATACTTTGTTTTGCAGTCCCATTGTATTTTAGTTCTTTTAGAGAATTGGGTGTATTCCTAAAAAATCCATTAAGAGAATTAATTACGTTAAGATTTTTTGGCTTATTAAATAAATAGGTTTGCAATTTATTTTTCACGCCAGTAAATTTTCTGACAATTTAAAAATGCAACGAAAATCCCCCCCCCCCCGTTGAGGGTAACGGGCTTACAGCTAGTTGCAATAAAATTATCAAGATTAATCCAGAAGATTTGATGTGGCGTTCATGAATTAAGCTTTTAATTTTTAGAATATTTTTATTTGTTGTTTATCATAAATAAAATAAAATTATTTGGATAAAGATTTAGAATGCTTAACAACTAAACAACACATAAACAAAAAAAAAATATAACGTGAGATATAAAATGATAATAAATAAATAATATGGAATAATACACATTGCACAGCCACATGGCAGCAATAGTATTGATGGAGATGTTTCTGCACTATAGTTTCATTACCAATAACAGTAACGGTCGTACATAATTTTCGATACTTTTTAACCGACGGATTTTAAGGTCCAAAGGATTCAAAGTTGTAAATTTAGTGGTCCTTCAGATCCGAACGTATCCAAACACAGTGCGTTCATTAATGAGTGTAATTAATCATAGGATCGAATATTCACCATTTAATCGTGGACTAATTCGGAATACCCAAAAATTTTGGACTTCGATTTTCAAATCTTGGGAATTGACGATTTCCAAAAATTAAAAAAAAATTAGACCTTTTTTTCTTTAGGGTTTTCGCAATTTTTTAAAAAAATGTCACTGACCGATTTCAAAAACCCAGGAATTTGTGAAATTACAAAAATGAAAAAGTGTGGGACTTTTTTTTAGCTCTTTGGTGGATTTAAAAAAAATGCCAGCGCCTAATTACAAAAACACAGGAATTTACGGATTTCCCAAAATGACAAAAATTCGGATTTCTCACAAGACTCGGAAAAGTTTTACACGGATTTCAAAAGTTTTCCACTTATCCTTAATCTCGAAATCCCGAAGTTTCTGGATCCGGGATCCCAAAATTTGACGCCCTAGTTGAATCTCATATTTTTCTCAGCTCAATATTATGCATTAAAAAGTTTTATTAGTATACCTAATATCAGATAAAGTATAAAATGCACCGAATTTAAAAGTTTACTACTATTGATCTGTTATTTTATGTTGAACAATTCTGCTGACCGGACATAAGACTATTTGAAGTGCACGGAAGCTTGGAGCTTAAAAGTTTAAACAACAAATGGTAGAGCATGTCCGGATTCGGAATCAGCTGAACATGATTGTACATGTGTTTTACAGAGTAAGATAGGGTAAACCTCTTTGCTAACATATACATGTTTACAAGGAAATTTACATGATAAAACAAAACATACTTTGTATGACGAAAGCTTTTCCTGTGTGCTTTTTAAATCACGACCTTCCAAAAAAAAATATCTTATGAAGATATATAATAATAGGGTAAAAATAGCAACGTGTTACGTTCTACAGTTTCCAAATACGTTGATATTTTTACCCTATTATAATGGAGTTCCACCAAGTAAATGCCAAGTCAATAAATATCTTATGAAGACTTTATGGGCAAATTTATCATTGGTCAGTTAAGTATTAAAAGACGACTTACCATTAGTCAGTCACATAATTTTTCTTTAAATAAACGATAAACAATATAACTTCATTTAAAAGTATTCTCAGTCAAGTTTTAGTTAAAAGGTGTTTTATTAAAAAAAAAACACTTTTTCGTATTAAGTCTAGATTTTTAAATAAATATCAAAACTCACTTTTTAGGTGTTCACTGTCAATATTTGGTGAAAAAGCGTTAAAATAAAATAAACCCTCATTTGTAACAATTTCACCATTATTTAGTAAGATCAAGACCGGTTTTTCTCATAACGATAATCCAGTAAATTCGATCAATTGATAATGATCATCGCGAGCGAAACCAGTCGTGATCATATTATTCCTTGAAAGATACAGATTGTTTGATAATTATTATGAATAATCAGTTGATAATCATTGTGATGAATAAAACCAGTTGCTTAATATAATATAATGGTGTCGGTCGAGAGATTAGTGTAAGCGATTTACGACGAAATGTTAAATAATAGATTTTTTTTTATATATCATGCGATCAGGAACGGTTTCAATGAAAGAAATATATCTAATGAAATCAGGCGTACTAAAAACATTTTCATTTTTTTAAATTATGTCCGCTCCCAATGTGGAGCATATACATATACTACTTTTAAAGTTTATCTAAATAGAAAAGTTTCTACTAGAATTTATTGTTACCAGTTGCCCAACCTCCCTTAGAAAGTAAGGATAAAAAGATAGGGATATAGTGATTAGCTAATCGTTTTCGTTGCATCTCTTTTATTTTAGAATAAGATGGGTGAGAAGGGTAAATCAAGACATTACATACAATCATGCGTTTGAACGCAAATCCATAAATTGATTGAACAATAAATCAATAAAAACTGTTCGTACTAGAATTCGAACCCATGACGACGTAGACACTCGACCACGCAGCCGACAATAAAAAAAATGTTTATATACTTAAAATTCATAGTGGATTTTATCATCAAAAATATGTCGTCTGTTGCGGGAAAAAACAATAAAAAAAACTTTTATTGTTGACTATAAAATGCTCAGATCTTAATTAAACATGCACATACTGTTAACGCTGTCTTTAATTGTCACATTTAATTACGTTTTAACTACACACTGTGTTCATTGACATTAGCTTAACAACTTCAACATCTTGTTAGAGTGGAACGTTTTGTGAGAACCAAATTGTTCGTCGGTCTGAAGAACTAAGGGCTTCGCAGAATAATTTTACTGCGTGTTTTTTATATTTAAATGATCCAAGAATTTTATATTAAATTTCAGAAACGTTATGTAGTTTTTGTGCAACACCATTTTATAAAATATGAAAGACTCAAACTACACTATAAAATCTCGGTAAATGTGATGTTGTAATACATTAAATGCATATTTAATTTTACACTATACATTTTTTAAATCCATGTCCGCTCCCAATGTGGAGCATATGGACTCCTAAAAAAGGTATCTCAACAGAAATTTTTCTACGGGAACTGTTTGTTACTCAGTCGCTCAACCTCTCTTATTCAAAGATAGTAGTAGGGATATAAAGATAAGGCTAGGACAGGACTAGTGGTTAACTAATCGCTCTCACCACACCCAGTTATTCAAGTATCAGAAATGGTAAATGGAATTTATCAACATCACAAACACCCTTGCTTTCGAACAGAAATTGATAAACCATCGAACAGAAATCTAAAAATGCTGCTCGTACTGGGACTCGAAGCCGTGAAATCCAGCATGGAAGCCAATATCGCTAACTGCTGCGCCACAGGACCCAACAGTATTAATATAGGAACTCGTATATTTTGCCACATCAATTAATTATGTTGTATGTAAAAGTTGAAAAAACAATCGATATCACGGGTTACAAGATAACAAAATTTAAACACAATTAATTTAGCTACACATTTTAAAATTCTGCCAGTTTTCATCACAAAAGTGGTAGTGGGAGCGGGTGACAATAAACCATACCGTATCAATACCCTTACTGTCTCCGAAAAAAATAGTTTAGGTGACTAATTAATAAACTGTTCTCGTAGATTTTGATATAAACTCCATTAGGAGCTCTTATGATTCACATTGTCAATGAAATATTGAACAAATCTGCATAATTAGTCTATGAAAAACATTTGCTAAGTCATATTCTTCTTTTGCAAACATTTACAGCTTTTTTTGCTTACGTCATAATTATACTGTTTGTCTTTAATTCGTTGTAAAAATGATACGTATTTGTAGGTAAGTTTGTTCTAAATTAAATATACAAATGTTGTTTTCATAAAAAAATATATATAAACGTCTGCATTATCAAAAGTATTTTTATTTCCACCCTCGCATATTTATGTTTTTTGTTTAATTAGCTGATGATAGAGACATGTCAAGAATTTGTTGAGAAAAAAATGTTAAATTTCCAAGAAACTATTTTATTTAATTTTTCTTAAATACGATAAGGACCAATTAAGATTTTTTGTTTATGCACTGCTAACTTATAATTTTTAATTCAAAATAACCATATTTTATTTTTAGCTTTCATTTAAGTAATAAACATTTTTTTATCAAACACATCAAAATAAACGTTTAATTATAGTTGTTGTGGTCTGATAATGTAAAATATTAGTATTTAAATTGTCTTCATCTTCTTTTTGCTACAGTCCAGGGTGAACCTTAGCCGTTTCGTAACGTTTATTGATAATTTTCGGCCAATGGAAAATAGTGTAATTCAAGTCTACGTGGACTGATATCAAAACTGGTGTTAAATTTAACATTAATTTTTTTAATAAGACTTTTTTTAGTCCTTTTTTCAGGTCGTGTTTTTCACAATTTTATTATTTATTAAATTAAAAAGCTAAATTTAGATACTAATTCAGGATTTGCAGCTTACGTCTATCATGTTAAATAGGTTGTGATTATCGAAAAAAGCTGTTTCGAAACAATTGTAGGCTACGTCGTTTTGCCTTTCTACAGTTCATATTTAAATTGTGATTTTTCGTTATTCAAATTGATAATATCGAACACTACGTTGTCTTCAAAAAAATATTTTATAATGAATACATTTTATCAACTGATTTTTGATGTATTTTTATTTTATAAAACAATAGATGTTTTCTGTTGTAACATACCAATTGATGCATCGCATGCTAACGACTTGACTTCAAATAATGCATGATGAATGCATATTTTTTTTGAAAGTAAAATAATACTTTTTATCAAAAGGTAAAAGAGAAAATATTTTTAAATAAGCTATTGAAGCACGAAATTGGAATCATAATTTTTATCATTAAAATAAACAAATACATTGCACGAAAATGATTGTAAATTCTTTAAAAGTATATCTAAAGCATCAAATATAACGACGATAATCATTTGAACAAATAAAAAATGCTGCAAAAAATATTTTTTCAGATTTAAAATAAAAATATAAAATTCAAAAAAATGTAATAGTATGCTAACACGGTTACCTACTAAAAAAATACAGAGCCTTTTTGAGAGTTATAAAATAATTCAAACAATTTTTAGCCCGAAGAGTTGAGAGCTTTCACCACCAAGTAATTATTTAGCTAATAAAAGAAAAATGTTTATATTTTTTGGTGAGCTGAAATACTTTCGGAAGCATATAACTATTTAAAAAAAGCATAACATTTTCATAGTCTACTCTTTTCGAGCCGCCTAGAATATTTTATATACACACTTTTATTTCATATTCTCCGTAATAGAATAAAATTCCACCAAGTTTAACAGAAAAAACCTTTAATGTTATACAAAATATGTAAATAGAGCTATTTTATTGTACACTGCAATATATACTTTTCAACAATTAAGATATTTTATTTTCCCAACTAGTGTCTAATAAAACAAGGTTTTCCAATTCAGGAATCTCGTTTAACTTGGCAATACCAAAATCCAAGAATTATCTTAACACCAATACCGGAATTTTTAGATTCAATATAAAATGTAAAATAAAACAAAATTACACTCAAATAGTTTTGATGTCTATAAATAAACATATGAGTTGTGGTCTAACTTTCTCACTCTCTAACAGTCATAGACAGAAGCACACTTTTTTTGTAATCATATTTTAAATTAAGTTGCAATAAATTTAATTTCATAACAGTATCATTCTGAAGCCAATCAACGCTTCTGTGTTAAAATTGACAACTATTTTTAATAATAAATAATTATATTCAACCGCAGCTAATAATGGAAACATTAAGAGATTTAACTTAGAGATCAGGTAGAGCTGGTTTCAAATCCCTGATAACATCACACCAAATCTTTTTTTTGGGTGTTTGTAATCTTAATACTCTCCCCAAAACGATCTGTAATGATTAAAAAAACAATTATAATAAGGCATTGGTTGTTAATTGTAGAGCCAGACTTTTTTCGTATTAAAATTACTAAATATGTAAAAATGAAATTATGCTAGATTAACAATCACGGAATCTCTGTATTGAGTATAAGACTAATCACATTTTTAATTTTTCTTAACCATACTTCTTAATCATGGTTAATAATTTGGTCAGTGTATGTCTGTTCGAATATGCTTTTTTTTCTATTGATATCGTTATGGAAGACAGTAATGAATCGTTGGCTGTATATAAACAACGGATGATGTTGGGATATCAACTTTATACCAAGATTGAATAATTATCAATCTCAAAATATCAGGATATCAAAAATGGTACGGCATTGTTTTTTTACTGCTGTAGGAATCACGTCGTTATAAAAGGATATTATCGTGATTGTATAAAGTGTTTTAAGCGGATTACGTATTTTGTCAAACCATTTATTATGACTATTACTCTTTCTTGTTTTGCTTAAACACCCATAACGTGAAAATATAGTTCGTGAGTAAGTGTTTGTTACGTTTTGCATAATTCACAATACTACGTGCGTGCTGTTTTTGACAACTTTTAGCGGAAAACCTATATGCTCGCTATAATACTCAAGATATTTCTCTCGCTAATTACGAACGGAATAAGATGGAATCTATGTTATTTGTGTACCATACTTTATTAAATTCATGTTTGTATAATCTCGCAAAAAACGCTACTATAAAACGTTTATACAATTTCGGTACTAGCTAGTGAAATTTTATAGTTGAGCAAAAACAAAGACTATAAACCAGTTTTAAAGGTTAACTTTACAATGAATGTCTTAAAAAAATCCAATTAGCATGCCAGCAAATTTTTTATAAATTTTTATTTCAATGTTTTATTTTAAAATAGCAAGCATATTTTTTAAAACTTTGAAAATATATTTTTTTTATCCATATCCGCTCCCAATACGGAGCATATGGCCTCCTAATAAAATTATCTCAACAGATTTTTTTATACGAGAACTGTTTGTTACTCAGTCGCTCAACCTCTCTTATTCAAAGAGAGTAGTAGGGATAGAAGGATAAGGATAGGACAGGACTAGTGGTTAACTAATCGCTCTCACCACACCCAGTTATTAAAGTATCAGAAATGGTGAATGGAATTTATGAACATCACAAACACCCTTGCCTTCGAACAGAAATTGATAAGCCTTCAAACAGAAATCGAAAAATGCTGCTCGTACTAGGACTCGAACCCGTGAAATCCGGCAAGGAAGCCAAAAACGCTAACCGCTGCGCCACAGGACCCAAAAGTATTAATATAGTAACTCGTATATTTTGCCACATCAATTAATTATGTTGTATGTAAAAGTTTTGTGAAAGAAACTTGTAAATTTTACAAAAATACATCTGTTATAATACGAGGCGAGGTTTTTATTAAATATTCGCCTTTTATTATAATTATATTGTTAACTTGATAAGCAAGAGTATGCACTGACATTCTTCTATTTAAAAAAAATAGGATTTTATAACATAAAGAATGATAAATTGTGTCGTGTCGCACTGTTAAAAAATACCCAATTGATAATAAAGCATTCTATTTTTATAAAATAATGCAAATCACATAGTCACACACTCAACGCAAAAGATATTTTCTTTTTATTTTCAGTTGATAGTTTTTTGAATTATTAAATTGACAACTGTCATATTTGTTGTTTTATCATGTAGCAACACAAATATTTTCTGTTCGTGAAGTCTGTGGAGACTAAACAGAAGCACGTCGTCTTGCAAAAAATCAATATTATGTGATGTAAATAAAACTATTTTTTTAGAGGATTTGTTTCATAAAAAAATATCAAACTTTACGCTTCGTGAAATTCGCCAAGTCGAGTCTTCGACGTATCTTATCGCGAACATAGTTCTTCCAAGATTGTTTGTAACTTTACGTGTTCAAAAGAATAAGACATTTATTTTTACTATTATAATTACAAATTTATTTAATATGACAAGTGATTCTCGTCATGATTGAAAATGATCGTCGTGAGCGAAACCAGTCCTGATCATGTTAAAAAGATATGGAATTAGTATAAAATTGTAATGCAATGCATTTCTACCAGGTATTCATCTCATTTTTTACATGTACATTACATATATTTTGACTATACTCAATGCAGAAGGTTGAAAAACAGCGAGATGAATAAATTTGAAGAGCCAGATACTAAATAATAATGGATCCCATAATGAAATTACAATAAGTGAGTTAGCATTTGAAATCGTGCAACATACGTGTATTTTGGGACTAGCATCATAGAAAAGAATGAGTTGTCCCTTGGGCTCACCGAGAGTCTTAATAGTTAAAAATGGTGCGTACTTCGCTATCACTAAAGTATCTAGATTCGAACAATTGCCCTCAAATTTCGTATCACGTGAGTATGAAACATAATGTCATGTATGAATGTGAAAATATTACCACTATCAAGATCTCACCATCGTCGCCACTCATCCTCACTTAATGTTTGCCTTCTTTTTTTCTGGTATAGTTATTATTGTTAAAATTTCAATAGATCGAAACTTAATATCAACACACAGTCGATACAATTAGATGTGAAGCAAAAATTCTCCCCAAGAGAATAAAAAATACAAGTCAAGTCAACATAAAGTCGTTGATAGCAGATCGACAAAAGACAATAAAAGTATTCGATAATAAACTTCTCCAACGACTACCTACAGAATAGAAGAAATTTCAAAAAAAATCAATACCTTAAATGAGCAGATTAGTTTTTTTCATCTTTTTAAATAAAAATTAAGAACCATGGCAGAGGAAAAAAAGGTAAGTTAAAAGGAGATTTAATCTTTGCGGTTAAATTTTTAGTTTCGCATCACCAAGGTAATTGATGCACAAAGGTTTAGATAATTAGGCAAGTCACGCGGTAAGTTGCCTAGAGCACTCGATAAATTCCACAATAGTTTTTTGGCAGCATTTCAACGTCTGGTTAGCACTTGCAAAATTTGAAAGGGCTGCATGAAAAACGATACTAGATAGGTCAACGTGTCGTGCTGAAGAGAATAATCCTTGGATGAAGCCTGAAGAGTTGTTGTACTGTCAGTCATTATCGAAAAATACCGTTTTTTATGATGATGGTATTACCAAGTAATAGAGTAAGAGATTTATTTAGTATGTATACAATTTATTATTGAATATCGAGAATAACGGTGATTAAAAACAGCTTTTTAAAATACGTGACAATTAAAAATCAAACCAATAGTAAGGTGTTTAAGTGAAAATGTCTTGAAAAAACATATTTTTTATGCTATTCATTCCAGTTTTTTGAGTTTTATATCTGTGCAGATTTACATCGCATATCATAAAACTTTGCAAAATCGCTGTAAACATCTTACTAGATATGACGGTTTGTGAAATTTCCACGATCGGTTATTCATTTCACATCTGATACTCGTACAGCCAGTGATCCCAACGAGCCTGCGAAAGACGTGGTTATTTTATAAAATAAACCCCTTAATATACATATCTCTTAACCCGAGACGCGCCTTATGTCTAACTGTACATGTGGGTTTGTGGATATGCGCAAAACCCTTGATATCTCTTTAGAAAATCTAGAAGTGGGTGAAGGTTCAGGCTTAGTAAAATAATTTTAATGTCTTTATGTTATACCACTTCAAATGGTATAATATAAAATCTTAAACTATATAAAAAAAGGGGACTCATTTTTATATAAACTATTCAGATAAAACTAAGTATGTTATGTAATATAATACACAAAATATTGGAAACTTTTTTGAATGGTTGAAATTTATGATTACACTGATTCTTAACATGATACTTTGGAAGAAGAGTTTTAAATATAAATTAAAATTCACAGAAATAAAACAAATTATCGATATGAAATTCAATGCTTGAATGTTTTCGACAAGGTATTTATTATTTGAATTGTATTTTGCCTTTTTTAATTTAAACATTCTCCGATAAACGGGTATTCAGTTCATAATTCATTAGGACTTTTTAATAGTTTTTCAAGAGTAATGTTAAATATCTATGGTTTGAATGATAATGATTTGCTATGGTATACTTATTAACATAATTTAATTATGAGTGATAAACTTAACAATCAAAGACTTCTATCGCGGTGTTTGTGGGCTCGAATCTCACTACGTACAGCTTAATAAATTGATTGATGAATATCTGTTCAAAGATATGTCCTAAATTACCTACTACGCTTCCACCCATCCAATTTTATAAACAGAGAGACAAGCTGACTATTAACCTAATGATATCTAATTTAATGCTAAGAACGTCATCTGCTTGGGTTGAGATGCTCACGCTTCAAGTCCCAGTTAATACAGTTTCATCAATCGATTTTTTTATTTGTGTTCGTTGGTATGTATGTATGTCTTATCTGACGACTCATATACGCTTTTCGTTAATTTTGAGGGATTGAATTTCCGCACACTAATGTAAGCCACCAAGCCTTTGGTAATTGCTTCTAAGACACTCCCAGTAAAAAAAACTGTATATACTTTATGCTGGATACTACCGTGTAAAACAAACGGGTGGGAAAGCAGTGGTTAGTGGTGGAGGGCAAATAAGTATGACGTGTCCTTGTATTTTTTTCTCCACTACAACAATTAAGCGTAGCGAGAGCATTAAGCTAATCATTATTTCTAACACTGTTCCTTTATTCCTTCTTTTTTTAAAAATAAGTAGTTGAGCTACTAAGTAACAAGCAATTTTCGTACGAAAAACTTCTGTCAGGGTAAGCATAATAAGAGTGCATATGGTCCAAATTGATAGCGGAAACGGTAAAAACAATTTAACAAAACGTGTTATTTATACTAATGAAATAAGACAAACATGTAAAAATATTAAGAATATTCTGAGATTCTCATATATTATATTATTGTAATGATTATATTGTGTAAAAAAATGTAAAATCTTAAAAAGGTAACATGCGATAAAAGCCAGATAGATAACATACCGTTTATAAGATAAATTGAAAGCGGAGAAGTACTTAAATTTACGGAATGGAAATGCTTGGTTAGGTATGCCTGGTATGTGTGATGGCTATGGCAGAGAAGAGTTCCTAGAAACGGAAGCTTGGAGGAAATAGGCAACAAAATTTAGTGAGCACCTTTACAAGACTTATATAAACGAAGCTCTTCGAATGATTATCCTCACGTAGATGTAATGATTCATGATAAGTTTGCAAATGAAAGGGGCAAATTGTTTATGAAAGTCTTTTCCTTATATTGAAATTATGTAGTCAATGAAATTTAAATACTACTTTGCAAACAAAAAAACTTTCCCTCTCACTAAATGATATTATGAGACCTGTATTAAAACAAATTGCATTGTTAAGATGCTAGAACACTTTCAAGGCACGAACAAAAGGTTTAATTTTAATATTACTGTTATATTTATTGTAAACAAAATATTGATTGTTGAACGAGTATTTTTTAAAAGTAAAATCAAGACGACAACAATTTCTTAAGTTCTATGATTTGAATTTTCGCTAAAGTAATAGTAGTTCTTAAAAAATTGTTTCATCAAATCCGGTTCATAAAGGGGTCTTGGAAAAATACCAAGTTTTTATCGTAATATACTATCTCAATAAAAAAAATCGAAAAGTGTCATCAACTGTCACCCAAAAGCACGATGGCCAATTCTAGATTTGGCAGTGTCTTTCGCTATATCAAACGCGCGACCGATGTCATCAGACTATTGCACACTCGAATGGGTTGGTTATAACGAAAAGCAATATGTACATCTTAATTTTCACGGATGAAGGAGTAAAAAGCACATATTAAAGAAAAAACAACAACACACTTATGGCTAAATTATCATCAGTTTTGAGTTACCAATTGACTTATTTGTCACCCTAGTTGACGTTCAACAGTGAAATATTTTATCCGATATCCTAGCAACAAAGCACATACACCATCATCTGTTTCGATTGACTTTCTTTAGATTTTTACTAGAAAATTTTCACAATAATTTTGTATGTAATTATAATGAAAGAAGCTACGTGACCTCAAAATATTTAATAACAGTTGTGGCAAGGACTTTAAGTTCTACTATATATTATAATACAAATATACAGTAAACGCCCCTATAGCGTTCCTCTTAAAGAAAAATTTCTTATAGCGTATGTGGCATTACCCATATAGCGGTGCATCTTATATTGTAGTTTTTACAAAACGCTAAATTTTCAATGTCAAATTACATTTTTAATAAATATATCGACTGTGGAAAGGAAAAAGGACGTAGCCCACAGATATCAGATTTTACAGGAGGCGCAAAAAACGTGTTTTGATGATTTTGGGCCATATGCAAATTATGAATTATACACAAGGTTGAAGTGCACGGAGACTTCTAAACTAGTGTTTAATTGACATAACCTAATAATAATTAAAGAAATTGTCTAAGTTAAACCTTTATTTCAGTCTTTTTTCTTGGTTTTAACTTTTTACAAGGTCATCTTTTTCAAACTTAAAAGCTAAATTTAGATACCAATTCGGCATTTTCAGCTTCGATCCTTTTGATAGAACGTGTGTCAAATTGCATGCATTGTGATTATCGACAAAAAACTGTTTTAGAAAAACTGAGGGTTACGTTGTTTTTCCTTTCCACAGTCGATATTATATTATAAATACATATTGTATTTTTGAAGTTGAGAAATACCAAGCTTAATAAATCATGATAATCGGGTTAACTTCTAATCGGGTAAACTAATCTCTGAAAGTTTTACCCTGTATAATATGCGAACATTGAAATAAATAAAACTATTCTATATGATTGTTTATTATTATTAGTATATTTTTCTGTTCATTTTTAATTTAAAATTTGATGTGAAAGCTTTCATAAGCCTCTGTCTGCTATGCGAAACTATCAGTGCTAGTAATTAACTGGATGGCGTAAAAGCTGCCGCTTGTACGCCACTTACTACTCGAGAAATGTTCGTGTCATTTATTCAGCTATCTTGACACACCTCTTAACGTCGGGAAAATTCATCCGCACTGCAGTATTAAATACCAGAGCCAAATGCAAGTAATAAATCATTTATCACATTTTTTTTTTCAACAAAAGTAGATGAGTAGATTGCGACAGCTGGCCCAAAAATCTTATCTCATTGTATATTTATAGTCGATACAGTTTGCGAATCGATACATGACTAAATCTACACAGTTAGTAGAAAATAATTAACGTTTATTTTATGAAAATTTTTTCTTGGTTTCGATTTCGATTTGTATTTTTTTTTACTAACTTATTCGCGTTTTTATACTGTATTATTTGTGAATAAAATAAAAGACCCCGTAAATAATTATTCCCGAAGACAAAATTAATTATTCGTTAAGCTTTTACTGATCTTGTGAGCTTAATATTGCGGTAAATTATAATCTTATTTTAAGGTTATTATCGAATAATTACAATTGTCTTCCTCAAATAAATTGAAGAACTTAAGTATTCTCAGCAAATTTAATATAACAATTCAAAAATAGCGCAAATGTCATTGATTATAATTATTCCCTCATATAAAATATACATATAACAAATCAATTCCATGACACATTGAGGTATATTGATTTTGGCACTATGTTTTTAAATTATGCCCACTTCCAATGAAAAGCAAACGGATTCTTAGTATTTTTTTTTTTAACAAAACTTCCCTTGAAAAAAAAACCGCTTGTAGTTAGTCAGTCAAAGTTTCTTATCAAATAAGGTACAGATACAATAAAAATAGATTAAGAAAATACTTTACATCCATTTAATTTTCAGAATCAATCCATATTATAAAAATCGAAAAATCATTCGAAAAATAAATTCCTTAACTCTACAAACGACAAAGACAAATATCCAAAGATACCGACCACTGAGATTTGGTTAACTAAGATCTTAATTTTTTTAAATCCATGTCCGCTCCTAATGTTGAGCATATGGCCTTCTAATGGAGGTATCTCAACAGAAGTTTTTTTATACGAGAACTGTCTGTTACTCATTCGCTCAACCTCACTTTTTTCAAAGTGAGTAGTAGGGAAAGAAGGATAAGGCTAGAACAGGACTAGTGGTTGGGTAATCGCTATTGCTACACCCAGTTATTAAAGGATCAGAAGAATGGGAGGAGAGGAAATTATGTGAATTGACATCACAAACACCCAGTCTTCGATCACAACTTTGAATTGAATAATTCTCAAATTCACTGTGATCTGACCGGGAATCGAAATCAGACCTGCGTGATCGGTAAAGCAAGCCTTAACCAACTGGGCCACAGCAGGCGACAAATTATTTTATATAACGATATAAATTATTTAACATAACAAAAAATAATGAAAAACACACTTAAATATTCAATTCAGAGCTCGGCAACCTTTCAGATTCTACAGACCTCCAATCACGTCATTTTGAATACTGCAAGCGACTGTGATGATATATTTTTTAAAAAGAAATCAATCAATTGACGGGCATGTAACGTGTTTTTTAAAAAGTTATGGTCATAAGGCTTACAACAAATTCCTCTTTGTTATTGTTAATATTTGGGTGATAACTGTTAATTCGTTCTTGGCGGAATGGCAATATATTAAAAAATAAAATATATATTTTTTGTATAACTTTCACATGTTTCAATAAAGATCAGCATTGGTATCATCAGTTGATTTTTCTCGCGATAAGTGAAGCCATTTTTAATGTTTTTTTTTTAAATATGTAGAATAAATATAAAGAAACGCTGTGTTTTATTTGTAATACAGTATAATAGTTGTGGTTTTAAAATGAATATTAAATAATTAACTCCAGTAACGTCACTGCAACAACTCCACGAGCCATTGGTTGGCGACCACTGACTAAACCTATCCGTTAAACCTCGACTCAATCCTACATTTTAAGAAAATGATTTTTTGTTTATTGAAGTCGGTCGAAGCATGTACGCAATAGTAAAATATCACGGACAATCAATTCTTTCAGCCTAAGTTCATTTATTATACTGACGTAACCAAAATATACAAAAATTCCGTTTATTTATATGGTTGAAAGTATTTTTTAAAGAAGTCACAAGTATCAATTTACCAAACAGTAAAGCTATAGAAAGTATTTTATTAAGCGAATCCTTACATTTTGAATAACTTTAGAACTGACTTGTTCTTTTCTAAAGTGCTACACTAACAATACTCGGCCTTTTCTCAATTTCAATTTATTGTCGTAATAAAACGTAGTCGATTGATTTTTACAAAATTCAAAAAGAAAACCGAATCGGTCTTCTAAGCCTAAGAGAATGAGACGAACTTTACCAAACGCCAGCTTACATAATAAACAGTATTTATAACTCACTCACGTTCACGAAAATTGTATTGGTTTCCAAAGAAATGAAAAAACGTATCACAGTTTTTCAACGGGGGCGTAAGAGATTGTGGGCGTTTTAAAAATCTTAGAGATTGCTGAATTTCGAATGAGCGATTGTGCAATCAGTCATATCTGTCAATCTCAATGAGATCGGCGCTTTTATACTTTTAAGTAAGTGTATCCGAGATATTTTTTGGATTGAAATCAGTTCAAATTGGCCTGTATTTAAATCAAATCATTACTTGGAATAAGTAAACCGTAGGGTTATTTTAAATTTTAGTTTTTGCATAGTAATAGAGAGAGGTATTTAATAATAATTGGATCATCGTAATGAGGCAATGTGCGATGGTTGAAGCTAAATAATTTACGACACGCGATGGTGAGAATGAATAAGGTTAAAAACAATGTTTTTACTTAATTGATTCGACTAAAACTTTTTTTATCAATACAAGACTTAACGATAAATATAATTTTTATATAAAAAAAAAAATATTTTTTTCAATTACCCACCATTTAAATCTTTAGGTATTCTCATAGGTTTATCCTTTTCGACAGCAATGGCTTTTAACTTAGTGGCACATTGATTTCTTATATAAACACGATACATCAACATGATACACACATGTTCATTCGTGAACAGAACGTCTGAAAATGCCGAAAGGCGAAACCTGGGTCGTTTGTGACAAAAATTGTGTGAATGTATATAATTTGAACGATTCAAATTTAGCATTGAGTTTCCACCAAGCACTTTCTGTCGAAATCTTAAATCATGAAGAAATCCTTACTTTACAGAAGAAAATGCCTACGACTTAGGTAAATATATTATATTATATTTTATGAAAGTATATTATTAATAAAATAAAAGTCTGTTATTTGACACTTCTAAGGATAAAAAACAAGTTAAAAAGTATTATAAAAAAATATTTAGATATCGGTGCTCACAGTGTGCAGATAAAAATGCTAGCAAGTAAACACTGAGTGGTAAGTAAATCCCGACAAAATAAATTTCTCCTGAATCAATGCTCAAGTATCTCTTCAAATACGGATTTACAGTTGAGTTGTTTTGTGTTTAATGAATATTATTTATATTTGATGAATTTCACAACAAGAAAAAATAAATAAATGTTTTAACAATCTGTTTATTAAAAATCGAACCGAAATCCGGAAAACTTGGACTTGAAAAATCGGATTGTCAGCGTATTATGTATTTGTTTTTATTTAACTCGAAAAAATGAATAGTTTATTATTCAAAACTCAAATAAATATGCCGTAAAGAATTTTATGATTATTCTTCTGTGAGTAATCATTCCTTCGACGGCTTTAAATATTAAATGTGTCGTGCTCGATCTATCAAAATTTACTAAATACTGTGTCGAAAATCGGCTTAATTTTTTTATTGTAGATTTTTTGCAGCCCAGCGTTGTATTATACATTTAAATATCAAGCTGAATTAAAAAACCTTGGTGGTTGCTTATTTTTACATTCTTAAATTATTGTAAAAAATATTTTTATTTCTTTTGTTAATTTTTTTTGATAATGTAAGCAGTTATTATTATTTCTTGTACGCAAAACTAAGATAACTTTTACTTCCCTCACTCAGTCAATACGTAAGAAGCTTGAAATGTTCATCGATACGGTTGCATTTACAGAGATGGTGGTGTTTGCTGAAGTGGAAATGATTCGGTAATTTTTTTAGAAAATCCCCTCGAACGAAAGCCCACAGGTGATTTCTACTTCGGAATAAAATACTTTTAAACGATTTCATGACGGAATATTTTGCAAAATAAACATTTAATTATAAAGTGAATACTCAATTCTATTGTTGAATGAATATTTTATGGTAAATTCTTACACATAAGAAAAACAAATATTTTCAATCAAAATTCATTTTCTTTTACCTTGTCCGCTCTAAATGTATACATGGACTCCTAATGAATCTAAACAAAAAAATTCTACGAGAACTGCTTGTTACTCAACCTCTTTTTTTCAAAAGAATAGAATAGAAGAAAAGGGCTAAGACAGGAATGTCGCACTAAAACGACGCGTACCGCTTTTAAGATAAGATGGGTGAGAGAGGGCAATCCAAGAAATCACATACATTCATGCCTTCGAACAGAAATTCACGAATCGATTGAAAAATTAATTTATTAAACTGGCCGTAATGGGATTCGAACTCGTTAAATCTGTAACCGAAGCCAACGGCGTTGACCACCCAACCAAGCAGGTGACAAACCAAAAATCATAATACAAGATTATATAAAAGCTATATTTTCCGATTGTTTTGGCCAAGTTATTCTATTATATATGTTTTTGTGGTAAATCAGATTTTTAAATCAGACACAATTTTTATCTTCTAAAGAGCCGCATAAAAACAAATTATGATGGGCTCGGGCCGCAAACAAAAAAATAAAGTAAGGTGCGCTCAATCCTTTTTTACACTGCGAATACGTTCCATGTTAAACAGCCGTGCAAAAAAACCGTGTGAAAAAGATGAAGTTAATTTAGATAGATGGATGAGAAGTTCCATTATATTATTGACCGTGTTATTTCGAAAACGTGAAAATAAATAAACCACGCATGAAAAGAGGATTATGAGTAATTGTTTATTAAAAAAGTATGCATGTTTTATTTATATGTAACTCAAAAGCTAATGCGATGTCGGTCAATTTTGAACCAATTCTTTATAATTTGTAGTAAGTATTAAGCAGCAAAATCAAATCCAAATTTTCATCAGTAAGCCTGTTTCTACGAACTAATTTATTATTCTTCATTAAAGAAAAAGCTTGCTTGCATTTTTTAAATAAATGTTTTACGTGAAAAAATATGGATTCTGTTAATTTTGAGAATAATATTTGAGGGCCGCCACAAAATATAAAAAGGGCCGCGTGCAGCCCTTGGACCGTGGACTGTAAATTACTGTGGTAAATGGTTGGAGTAGTAAATTCAGTTTCTTGGTTCGATTTAAATATTTTTTTTATTTATATGAATTTTAAACCCCATATCAATTACTTTAATCATTATCGAAATTTGTTTATGAAACTTTTTATAAAATACCAAAAGCAGATTTATGTAAGGTTTTTTTATATTTCCTTCAACACATTGAAACTTTTGAAATAAAAACTATTTTTCGTTGTGAATTAAAAATGCTAGAGAGCGCTCGAAAATCTAAGCCAAATCAAGTTAGAGTGCTGTATATTTTACTTAATGACATGAATTGCTCTAAAGTGTACTGTAAAAGAAAAAATAAGTCTAGAGTGTTCCTACCTTTATTTCCTCAAAGTTGGTAAGTGTATGGGACGAAAAAGTGTAAAAGATTTACCACTTTACAATTTTTCAATTTCAAAGCTGTGTTGTGCAATTTATTACAGTGAATTTCACTTCAACTTCTTCTCATTGGGCTAAAAATAAAAATACAACCGAGGCAATCGATAACGCTGTAAATTGCATGTATAATATATATTTTGCATACTCTGAAAATAGCGCAATATTGATTTTTAGTATCCATTCTTCCACTTGTCAAATCGTTGAAAGTTAACGCCTCCATCCTGTCAATAGTAAGTAAATTTGTTAGTTAAGAAATTATTTATCCGTCATTTTGACACACAGACTATTAATTAGAAAACTAGTACAGGTGTAGTATTTCTTCAATATCAACCTCATCTTACACTGATTGATCATGTTTTATAACTTAAATCATATTAAAAGCTTCTATTTTATTTTCGCTGTAATTAAATAGTTTTTAAAGAATCTATATATTTAATTTCCATTTGTAAAATGTTTGATTATAATTATTTATAAATCTATTTTCTGTACTAAAAGTTAAAAAAACAATGCATATTTAATAAAATCCATGTCCATTTCCAATGTTTAGCACTTGGCGTACTAAAAGAGGAATCTCAACAAAAGTGTTTTGTACGGGAATTGTTTGTTACTCAGTTGCTCAACCTCTCTTTTTCGAAGAGAGTAGAGACAAAATGAAAGAGCTGAAACAGGACAAGTGGTTGATTAGTCGCTCTTGCTACGCCCTGATATTTTCGATTTGGAAGAATGGGAGGGAATTTTTAGAAATCAAAAACACCCATACCTTCGAACTGAAATCGATAAATCTAACTTTTAAAATTGCTGTTTCTACTGGAACTCGAACCTGTGAGATTTGTTACGGAAGCCAATGATGTTGACCGCTGTGCGACACACCTGATCGTTAGGAATCGTTTATTTATTTATTTTTTAACAAAAATAACTCTTAGTGATTTAAAAACTCAATCTAGCTAAACTTTTATTGTTTAAGACACGTCTATCATCCATCTCCCTTATTTGAAATTATAATAGAAAAAAGCGTTTTTGATGTTTGACTTGAACCAGGAATGATGATTTACCTGATCGCTAGAATGATGTTTTACCGTCAAAAAAAACCAATTATATTATTATATTAAATAATGCAACGTATCGGATACTAAAATAGCACATTAGGAATTCTAATTGTGAACGAAATTTCGACATTTATTGTAGGTGAATCTCTTTTCAGTTCAAAAAGGGATGGTAGAAAACATCCTGACTGTAGAGAGTAAATAAGAAAGGAAATACTTAAAACCTGCCTCCAGAATTCAAATAAGGAAATATTTAAATATGACGGAAATGAAAAACTTTTATTATTACAAAAAACACCACGAATAATATTTATATACTCATATTGTATAATAGTAAAGAAAAATTGTATATGAAAAATCAAAGAAACTTATGTTTTACACAATTTTATATATCATAGTGTTAAATTTCAAGTTGTTTAAGTTTAAAAAAAACAGAATTTGAATATTCATTCGACGTTTCTGTGTTATTTCTTTCTAATGGCATATTAAGTGAATCATTAACATAGTAATTATGCTAACTGGTTGGTAAAGTTTGCTCTGTTTCGTTACCGCAAATTTTTGAAAATAAATTAAATTAGAAAATCGACAGGAAGAATGTTTTAACTGCTAACTCACAAACACAGTTCATGTACAAGTATTTTAAAATAAATTTCTTGCTTTTACTTTTTGTATATTTCTACGTTCATTAAGAGAAATTTACTGATTACCTTTTCCAAAAACTTTTAAATCGACCTAAGATAAGTACAAAGAGATTTGTAAAACAAAAAGAGCTTTATTTTTATATATACGCACATTTGTTTTTAAATAAACATTTTACTGCCTTTTAATGTATTTTGCCAAGTAAACAAATACCTATAAATTACTGTTTTCAGTTAACACCCGACAGCTTAAAAAAGCTTTTTTAAATTTAATTTATTAGATTATCAATGAATATATTCTTAATTATTTATTTCATTTTCAATTTATAGGATACTTAGCATTCTACTTTTACTTACTACATCGCACGCTTTGTATTCATACCAGAGACGTCAAGGCAAAAATTTACATTTTTTTAAAAATATTTTGTCGATATGTGAAAGTCAAGGCAACAAAGATCGTTAATTTATGACGTCACGCAATTTTATATTTAAATTTTTGGAATTCCCCTCCCATTAAAGAATCCTATGCAAAGCTCAGTCAGTATCTTCAGACCGTCCTTTTTTCTATGGGCGTAGCAGTAAATTGTACATATATGGAAGACCACCGAAATCATCGGCTTAAAATTGAAAGCATAACACTCTATTACACATAAGGCATTCAATCCAGGTATCAGGAATCTCCACCAATATGGCGATTGCGTCATCTGGTAATCGTCATAATACCGACCCTGTGATTTCAGAATTCACCACGACACAAAATAATTTTAAATTTAATAAGATTTATTACCTCATATATTTTAATTAAAACAATTTTCGACAGTGTACCTGAGTTTGTTAATATACATACATACATATTAAAATACATTTTAGTCTTACTCCCTCTCATATCTCTCATATGAAGCAAGTAGTTTTTTTCAGTACTAATAATATAAAATTCAGTTGCAATAATTATTTTAGGGCTGTATATGATTTTTGTCAACTTTAATTTAAGATCTTGGACATGTGATATATCTAAAGAAACTGAGATTTGAAAATAAAAAAATCTGTCGCCTTGGCCGTTACCTGTAATGTCATTTTTTTTTATTATAATTAGGGATATGTAAATGAAATATGGCAAATGATCAATGCCGGAATTGAAAGATTGTTAATCTCGAAATCTCGGGAACATAATAATATATCGGCAAAAGAACTTAACCGACACAATTCAGTAAATTGCGTTTTAAGTCAATAATTGTTCAATATCGGCCTAAAGCGTCGTCAATGACAAGCAAAATAGAGCGTTATCCCATTCGCCTGTTTTTTTAAGGGCCTATGCATTTTAGTGATTTGACTTGTTATCGTTGAGAAACGCTGATCTAGAGAACTGAAAGTTTTTGTAGACAATTTTATCATAAAATTAGAATAGGAATTGACCACATATTTACTAACCGCACCGCGTTATTCCTTTTTAGAAAATAATTAAAAAAAACCTTTTTCTGTACAATTTATAAATAGTCGGTTATGATTTTCTGCCTATTACGTGTCGATATGTTACATTCTTTTTGTTAGACCATATTATAAAGATAATACTTTGACGTTATTTTTTTTCTATATTGCCTTTAATGAATGCTGTGGGTAACAAACAGTCGTAAATTTACTATACATACTGTAATATGTTTCAAGCAATGGTACTTACTATCTTTTAAGAAATAGTATTTTATATTCATAACTTTCCCATTCAACGTATGATAATAAGGCCTCGAAAGACTTTTCACTTCCGTATGGAATGTGCTGTGTTTTAGTATGTATTTATTCAGTTCTTGTTTTTTTAAAAGAAGAATAGACTATTGATGAGACATTCAGAATGTAAAGTGCATTCTCCCAGACGTATTCTATAGAGCAGTATTCTTCAACCTATGGTCCGCGGACCGAAACCGGTCCCCAAGAATTTATTGCCGATCCACGATAACTTTCATCTTTCGAAATGTTTTTGACTGGAATATCTCTTTTGTACTAAAAACGAGAAAAATTGATCAACAAATGTTGCACCAAAAAGTAGTTTTATTAGAAAAAAAGCTTTCAGAAATAAAATTCTATGTAACATTGACTTGACGTTTCAATTGCTACTTTTTTAATACCCTTACCAAATATGTAGTAGGTAGTTGTACACCCAATTATCGACTTACAACATGTTCTATAACGCCACCTAGGACGTAATTCGAAACAGGCATTAGTAGAATTTTATACAAATTAAAAAAATGTTTAAAACCTTAAAAAATAAAATCCAATAGCCGGCATTAAAATTATAAATATATATTTATATATAGCCATAAATAGCCCAATTACGAATTAAAATAGTCCACCCGTAGCCAAATATTATTTTATAAAATACTTGAAAGAAACTGGAGAAAAAAATATTTTTATTTATTAATTTCATTGTTTTTAATTATACTCCATAATCGTAAGTCGAGTATTGGCTGTGAGCAAATATGTGTATCTAGTTGACGCTGGTCCGTAAAATATTTTTACCCATTTTTCACCGGACCGCGGGTGTAAAAAGGTTAAAGAACACTGCTGTAGAGGATTTGAGTATTTGAAATATAAATGTCAATTGAAGCGAAGAACAATTCAACAATTCCACAATAAATTTTGTGTTACACATTTTATATATATCGGGTCCGTGGCTCAATGGAAAGTTCCAGAAAAACAGATGTTTTAAAAATCGATTTATTGATTTCTGTTCGAAGGCATGCGTGTTAATGATGCTTATAAAATCCCACCCACCCTAAAAATTCTTATATAATAGGCCGTGGCGAATGCGATTAACTAACCACTAGTGCTTGCTGTTCTGCCTTAATATTATATCCTTGCGACTATTTGAGATAAAACAGTGATTGAGCGATTGAGTAACAAATATTTCTCGTAGAAAAACCATCTGTTGAGATACATCCAGCGGACATAGATAAAAAAAAAACTGTTTATCCCCTTGTTGACCGCATGCATGCTCTGTTTTAAAAGTCACTGCACGCGTGTATATGGCGTGTAAAGGCATAATACATAAATAGGTATATATAATATAATAAGTCATATAAATGCACATGGTTTACACGTGAATTAGCTTTTCTGTGGATTGCTTACTTCTGCAGCGATCACGCTCTTCTGTCGGCATTGTTGAATGAAAGAGACTTGAAGAACTTTGATGCTAACACGCCCAAGGACTCAAAACTCTATCAATTTGATATAAAAAATACATATAATATGTGAGCCCTCGAGAGGTGAAGTAAGCCAACTAGTAAAATCTTTTTCTTGGACTATACTTGGAGGTTACTTCACTTTTACGAAATAGTAATAAGACGTGTAGAATATTAAAACGCATCTAAATCATTTTTTTTCTAAAATACCACTTGGCTCCCTTCACTTCTAATGGACCCATATTATGGTAACATTTTTACAGTAACAGTTTAATTAAAACTTTTTTATTATCAGATTGTGTCGAATTGGGTTTTATTTAAAAGGAAAATTTTGGATCGGCTATAAGCTGATATTTTAAATTATTATATCAACTAGGCGAGAACTATTGTTCTACTGTGGTGCTTCGGTTACTTCGTCTGAATAGCCCAAGACAAAAGACATCCTTCAAAATAGCCTCGACTGGGCGGCTTTCATACACAAAGGCCCAGTCAAAAAGGCGATCTCTATACGAAGATAAATAGCGAACACAGGCTCGCTGAACGGTGTTCAAATAATAATTATTACCTAGTTTTATGATTAATATTTTACAAGAAACCGTGCTATTTATAAATATCTCACTCAATTTTATACTGTAAGTTTAACTTATAATATCTCTCGTGGCTCGGAGACTAGAAAAATACTTCTCTGCCGATGGGGGTCGTTTAGGGACCCCAGTGGTTTCCTCATTATTGGCCTTATTCTTATGAATTTCAAAAAAATAAATAGTCTAAGGGCTTTAAAATATCTCTCTGCATCATTTCTCATACATTTTTTTATAAAAATCCGTGGTTTTTTAATAAATAATCATATTTTAAGTTGCGCGTAAAAAAGACGTCATTCCAGTACAAATATTAATTTGCAACTGACGCGTTCAGCGGCGTTCAGCCCAGTTATCTTACGAACGATCGCTGATAAGCGGGCGCTTATCTCGTTATCGCATTATCGCGTTATCGCGTATTTATATAAATTACAAAATGTCCAATAAACTATGATATAAGAATACATTAATTATAAACATTGTTATTAAAATAGATATTCAAGAAAATGTGGGTATTGGGGTCGCATTTCTTGAGCTTAGAACCGGAAAAGATATTGAACATTTACTAATTTAATTATTTTATTTATGTGGTATGTATTTTTTTTAACAGATATTAATCATTAATAAAAACACAATAATCCTTTGTACTTCATTCCACTTTATTTAATATGTCAGGACCGGTTTCGCTCATTACGAGCATCGTCAACTGATAATGAGCGAAACCGGTCCTGACATATTAAATAAAGTGGAATGAAGTACAAAGGATTATTGTGTTTTTATTAATATAATGCCTTTCCACCAAGTATTGACAGTGAACACCCTAAAAGAGATATCAATCATATGGAGTGTGTTTTATTACTTAGTTTTTTGATGCAGTGTTTTAAACGGGCTTAAATATCTATTTCTGCGTTACGTTAAAATAATGATACTGTCGTACTCAATATTTTTTTTATCGAATGTCGATTTCTGTTGTCTATTAAAAGATTTACTCTAGCAACTAAACGGGCTTGGGTTCAACTCCTGGTAAGGTCAATATGAATTAAGAAGTGTATATTCTTAATTTTGGCACAGGATTTTCGATGCGAAGGCTAACTATTTTTTTTATATTTAATACTAAAAATGTGTTTTGGTTTTATCCCACCTAATAAAATGCCTCTTTAGCGGTGAAATGGATGGCGATATTTGTTTTTATAATGATTATTAATATGCGAAATCTCCTTGAGCTAAGCATATTATTCGGCTTAGAATTTTTCAAAACGACAAAACATAACGACTGTGTTTATTAACAAAAAAAACGCGACGAAAGTGCGTTTTTGTGTAGAAAATGTACTAAGAAACTCATTTTGAAGTGTCAACCATTCGACCAATTTTAAGGCATCGTGCCTTTGCTTAAACTTTGAGCCTGTTGCTTCTTGAGTACATATTGCAATATCTAATAAACTTCATTTCCCGTGAAATGAGCGCATATATTAGCTATACTGACGCGAGGTCATACTGCCTTAAATTTCAGAGTAGAATTTTTAAATCAAAACATTTAGACCATGTGGATCCAAAGTATTTTTTCTTTTTAACATGGTTATGGTTCTGAGTAACGTTTTGACCAGCCTGCTGTCAATGTTGTGCGAATAAAATATTAATAAAATAAAATATTTTCATCGTTGGGTTTTCATTCCAAAATCGGATTATGTTAGTTTAAACTACGTCCTTGTATACCCAAAATTTCCACAATTTTTCCTCGGCATCCCGAATGTTTTAAATGGATGTCTGGTATCAATATGTCATACATTGTATCCAAAATAACATTTTAGCTTTCCTACATTGATTGGTGTTCGAGATTATACGTTAAATTGTACGTTTAAAGACGGACTATCTTTTCGTCGTAGTGTCTTTTTTTATGAAAAGTTTTAAATTGCGACCAAATCCATGGAAGACATCTCAGTAGAATTTATTTTGTTAAAGCTAGTAGTAGTTCTGAAAAAAAAGTTATTCACTAAATAATCGTTTATTGGTAATTTTAGCTAACGTTACTCAACTTTACACAATCATGGTTATATCGTGTTGCATAATTGAATGTCTAATTATTGTATTGATAATGAATTCTTTACTATTTTTTTGTGATACCACGTAACTATTAAAATAAATACTCTACCTATTTAATCAGATAATTACAAACAATTTATTCCCTCAAAAACTCTACAAATATACCATAGCTTAAGACAAGAAATTTATAAAAAAAATGACTTTTTTATGATTTGTCCTAATACTAAAATTTCCCGATCCTGTTTGATAGTATCAATTCAGAGATTCGAACTCTTGACCCGCAATCAAAAACCACAAATTCTGGAGAGCGTTAACTTCTCAACTATAAGACCGAATACACATGTTTTGATTTGCTCCACATATAACACAGCATTGAACTAATATTGTAAAAGTTCTTATTTACTAATTTTGATAAAAAATATTTACTTTTGAACTCATTATAGATTATCTTTCTTATTTTAAATTTGGTGTCATTTATTTATAAATTATTTTATTTTTTACCAATCGTTTGTTACACATAAGATATTAGTCCTATTTTGTATAATAATGCCCGTAATGAGCAAAACGCTTCCCAATCTTTAATAAATAATGGAAAATTAGTAGAAACCAGTGTTTAATTTTTTAATATCATAGACTCATAAAAATATTCAAATATGAACGGTTTACTCAGTTTATGTAGATTTTCTTGCTTAAATTTTTGCGGTACCATGCTTGAAAAGAACGCCTATTATATTATTTTTCAAAAATAAAAGAATTCGAACATTAAAAACATGTTTGTCTGTTTGTGATGTTATCCAAAGTTACCTACTTTTGGAAGCGAGGCGAAGAGTGATTGGTTAGAAATGCCAGTCATCACCTAATTTCATCATCTGTCCTTACCTTGTCTTCAAAATGAGACTTTGTAACTCCTTTAAAATGCCCCTGGGACTCTAAGAGTCCATATGTTTACATTTAACAGAGCCAACATAATTGAAAAAAAAAACAATATAGCAAGTTTCAAATTGTTTACTGTGGTTCGCAACCAGTGAACATGACCACTGAGAGACGTAAAAGCTGAGTGTAAATACGAATAGCACAATATAGATACAAGAGAAAGCATTAAATAATTAGCTTTATTTTTTTCACATGTTTTTTTGACTACATGAAACAATAACTTGGGCCACAACGTAACGTAAGCTTGTTTTTTTTTGCTTTTAAGAGAGATCAAAATAACTTCACAGTGAAGATTTTTCTCTTATAAATAACGGTTTAAAATCTTAAACTTTAATACACGTCAAAGGTGTTTTATTTAAAAAAAAATTGGGACACGTTGTTTTATAAATATTTTGAAGTAACATGAGAGAAAAGAAATAACCAGAGTATTCATTACATATTGAATATGAAAGATAAAACATTAAAAAAATTGATTTCTTATTGTAACTTAAAACAACTATTATAATTATTATTAAATAGCGAAAACATAAACTATTTAAGCTTTTTTTATTTAAAAAAAAAAACAAACCAGTTATATCTTTGAAATATAAAGTTGACATAGTTAAAATTAATCAATTTTTCAAGGTCTACTTAATGTTTCTGTTCATTCAAGTTAATCATCGATCTTTAGCAAAATGATGTTATTATAACTTCCTATATATTTCATTACTCATTGGAAAAAAGGATTTTTTTCCGCATTTTATTCGGTTTCAGGAAAGACATCTTTCATGAATGAAGTTTATGAGTGAAAAAAAAACAAAAGAGCATTGTAAGCGATGAAAGCAAGAGAAAAGTTTTACTACAAGGCAAGTTATCCGGTCGAGAGCTTGAATGTCAACTTTATTTGCCAATTTATTTCTGTAAAATAAAGGACGAAAATCGTATTTATCTTTATTCAGGTCGAATTTGTTTCACTTAAAAGGTATTCAAGGATATTGATAATAAAATAAATATTAAATAAAATGCCTACGCAAAGCATTATATAAATCTATAAATGATAAAAGAAGAGCCAAAACTATACTCCTTTTTTATAGTAATCTATATCTGTTTTATATACGTTAAGCCGCTTTCAGGTTTTAAGAAAATACGTCGACCTTCGTTTAACATTAAATAATTTACTACTGAAGAAAATCTTTTTCGATGCAGATGAATAGGTTGAAATATAGGTTTTACACAGTTAACCAATTTTGATTAATGATGCGAGTTAATTTTCCCTATACCACCAAATGTATTCTTTCCGTGAGATCAAATTTCAATTTTTCACCTGTACCTTAAAATATTTAATTAATCACTCAAAATTCGTTGTTTATTTTTTTTCATACAAACCCAACGATTAAAAACTATGCTTAAATCACTTTTGCAATTGTATTTTAATGATACGTAAGCTATGATTATCTATATATATATATAATCATCTACAGATTTTGTTAAGTATATGTGAATGTTTTTTTCAATTGAGATTATTCGTCATAAATATCAAATCAATATTCAAATAAGTTCAGATATAAATCAACATAATTATTATTATTAGTGGTTGGAGTGTTGCCTTTTATTTTTTTTACTATATAAAAGTTAAAAACTGGTTACTAGAGTAAGTATCTAAATGCATTTTAAATCATCACACAGTGATAACATTATATTTGTAACCACAGATTATCAAGGTGAAATTTTCAACACTTTTAAAACGGAAACATTTAAAAGTGTCGATTTAATGCATGATAAAATTGCAAACTCGCCTTGTATACAAATTTTGGTTTACTGAAAGAGGATTATATTTTGCCAAGAGTGTCTTCAGTCAGAATCATTTAAGGCCTTTTTATTTACCCGAGAAGCCTACGGCAAACTTTCAACAAAAGCCTTTCCGTCGTTTGAAATTGATAACTAAGGACGCTGATACTAAAGACGTTTTTATATCGCGAGACAAGTGATTCCAAGTGAGAAGTTTTCTCACGAAAGCCTTTGTACATTATCCAATGAAAACCTGTTCGCTGACGAATTATTTCAAGTTATCAATCTGACAGTTTCAATTGAGGTGTAAGGTATTTGATAATGATGTTTATGTACACGTAGCTATATATAAATGAAGAAAAAAAAACATTTCACATATATATTGTTAAATATAAGTAAATATTTAAAATTAGATATATTTTGGTAAGCATGAAGGCTTTAAAAAATATATTTAAATAAAGCTTTTTAAACTAAGTTGCGCATGAGCAAGCATAAACATCTTACACTTGAAATCGTGTTACTAAAATATGCCGAGTTTGATTTTGATAGAAAGTTCAATATTTGAAGGATTGTGCAATAAGCTTTGTTTTAAAAGAATATTTGCTCTCTCTGTTATCCGATAAAAACACACGAGCTAAGACAAGAAACTCAGTTACAACTTATGTACGATTTCAATAAATGATTATTGTTTGTTAAGTATGTAAACTACCTTCTTCAATTTTTTAGATTTTAATAACTGATAATTATTAATACTAATGTGGTATTTATGAGTCAAAAAATATTGAAATATTAGTCTTTTGCATCAAATATACAACACTAAATTTGTATATTAAGATTGTGTGTGAGAGGAAATAAATAATTTAAAATGTTTTGATTTTAAATCGATTTTTTTTTATATCGTTAAGCTCGTCTTCTAAGAAATATGCCTCGATAAAACGACGGTTATTGATACATGTACCATATAACCAAGATACATAATTTTAAGCATTTGAATTTTTAGTATCAATGACACTAAAAATACTAAAATTTCTATTGCTTATCCAAATATGAAGTACTATACTTAAAGTTGCACCCGTTTCTATCAGAGTATTTTTTCACTTACCTACTTTTATTTGATAGGATTTTATTTTTATTTAAAATTACACTCCGATAATGCCAGTAGTTAGCGTTGTGAGCTTCTGTGCCAGACCTCATGGACTCAGTACGAACAGCATTTTTTTGATCGATTTCTCGATTTCTGTTCGAAGACATAGGTGTTTGTGTTGCGTAAAATTTTCCTCCCACCATCTTCGATCCTTTGACCACTAGACTTAGCGAGAGCGATTAGTTGACCACTAGTCCTGTCTAAGCTGTATTCTTCTATCCCTACTACCTTCTTGAAAAAAGAAAAGTTGAGCGACTGAGTAACACACAGTTCTCGTGAGAAAAAAACTTCTGTTGAGATAACTCCATTAGGAGGCCATATACTTCACATTGGGAGCGGACATAGATTTTTAAACAGTTTTTTTATGTGGTATCCTAAAATTTACAAAAACATACAATATTAATTTTTTTCTTAGATGTCACGGTTAAGATTGCAACATGAATCCCGGAACGGGTTCCCCCTGTTTGTTTTGACCCAAGCTAAGAACATGTTTTCCCGTAACTTTTGAAAACACAATAAAACTAAAGTACATATAAAGTATACTAAAATTAGAACAATATCTAAAATAGTGAAGTTTTTTTGTTTGGTTCTTCACGTTTTTCAAGAGCTGACATTTTTTTTTTCGAAATTAATAATTAAAAGTATATGTGATTCATAATTCCGATAATGGATTGATAAAATTTCAAAATCATAGACGTAGGTTTTCCATCCGTAAAATTGTATTGTAAATCATATTTTGTCAAATGCTAGTTACTTAATTAACAATTAAATGAAATTCATTTACACGGCTTCTTAAAGTACTTGTTTTATTACTTCTATTGATGTGCTTATATTATTGTCAATAGTGAATTTTCGATCGTTAAACATCCACTGTTAATAATAATTAACAGCGTACTTTGTATTTGAATACCGTTCGAATGTAATGAAATCCAAACTAAAACGTTTTAGTATTCTCATGTTAGATAAGTTCATATTAAATTTGTTGAGCAAGTCATAAGAAGTTTGATCAATCTCGTAAAATGTTAAATGCTCATCTATTGTCTGAAATTATTACTCAAATTTTGAAACAAGAATAAACTTCCTTTTCTTAATATAACACTTTTACATAACTTTAAGTAATAAACAAATTTAAAACGTCCAACACATTCTAGGAACACGTGGCAAATGAAGATAAACTTCATGTTCGTTTATCTTGATTAATATGTACTAAAACTAAAAGTTTTTGGATAAACTATTGTTTGCCACTTGTAGCTAAGTCTTGTATTTTGAAAAATTTTACGATTTTTAAGAATTGGAGATGGCTATGAAAAAAATTGAAAGTAAATAAAATAATTTAAAAAATTTGAACAAGAGATTTTGTGCACGATTGTTATAAATCAAACACATAAACATTTCACTTTAAGTAAACACAACGATAGAAAAATAATAAACATAAATAAATACATTTATTTATTAATATATATATTTGTTGATGAAAGTGAATATTAATCAAACAAAAGTTGATTGAAATGCGATTTTTGGGTGTCAATTTTTTCTCCCTGTGACTAAATTCCAGGAATGTATAAAGCAGGAAGAGTAAACAAATATGACAAATACATCCAATACGTTTGGGGAAATAAATATAATATATTAGTATTTTTGCAAGAAATATATACTGTCATGCTGAAATGATGCCCGCTTTATTTTCATTCTTGCACACACTTGTTTTTTTAGTATAGATTATTTCTGTTATATCCCTATGTCATATGACATCAACGTAATTATTAATGTCAGATGATAGCTATATTATCGATCGAAAGCAGTGTTTCCTAATCGAACAGAAGTAACAAAACACTTTTTTTTTCATAAAAATATGATTTTAATGAATACAATGATTTTAATCGTTAAGAACATTTTTTTTTTGTTTTGAATATTTAACAAACTGTATTCGAAGATAGAAAATATATATTTGAATTATCTACAATATTATATATTTTTTTGTGCACCATATTCACTATCAAATATCAAAGAAAATGTTAATAAAGTTTGATCTTGTTATATTCAAAAATATGCCTGTGGGACTATTCCGCAAATTTATTAGGATATAGACTCAAACTCTTGTTTATGAATTGTTTATCTGGTTTTTACGGTTGGTATGAATGACATAAGTGTAACAATTACGGATATTTTTTCAGCTTTTATCGTCGATGTTTAATTATTTATCCGAGAAATCAAGAGTGCGTTAGAAAAAGATTATTTTGAAACAAACATGTTGTAAAGCATATTTATATCATTAAAACGACTCTAATACGTATAAAAAATGGATATGACTAATCAGAAATAAATAAAACATAATGGAAAAGCCGCAGCCGTTGCATTTATTTTATACCAACCGTAGAACTAAATTAAGTATAAAAGACTTCTCTGAACAATTGCCTTGTCTCGATCCTAATTTAATTGAAAAAAAGTTCTTGATAAAGCTTTAAATATAAAATCTGAAAATAGTATTAAAGTCAAACCGCTAAAACACCCCAATCATGATATTTAATTTATACCAACAGTAGAGCCAAATTAAGTATTGTATAAGCGACTTCACTGAATAAATGTTTTGTCTTGATTCTAATAAAGTTTAAAATAACCCTGAATGAATCTTTTAAAAAAGCCCTAAAAATAGTAATAAAGTCAAGCCAGTCCGTGAGATACATGAACTGAGGAGACCTCTTTCTACTAAAGGTTTCATTAACCAGGCGTTATCCTTATCAATGATATAATCCAACAGTATTTATTTTGCAATTACAGCATCGAATTTTTATTACTTTGAGTTTGAGGTTTTGTTATCACCTGAAAAGTAGTATATAACATATCAATACTTCGTGTCAGCTAAAATATGACAAAATAAATAAATAAATTGCAACTAGAAGAACACGATTGAACGTTGACAGGTTCGTGCAGTGTTCATCATCATTTGTTTCTGTGACAGATCTCACGTAAGTGCCAGTACTAACAGCATTTTTCTCAATCAATTTCTGTTCGAAGGCATGAGTGTTTATCGAGAGCTATTAGCTTAACACTAGTCCTGTCCTTACTTTATCTCTATATATCTCTAGTCTCTTCGAAAAAGGCAAGCTGAGCAACTGAGCAACACGTGGTTGTCGTAAAAATCTCTCTAGATACTTTCATTAAGACGCCATAAACTTCATCAAATATGGATTAAAAAAAGAAAAGGGTATTTTTGTTTAGTGTCCGATAGAAAATAGTTGTAGTAACCATTAACTCACTGTGGAAAGTCTGGGACTCACGTTTGTACTCGGTCAGAACTAATAGTGCCATGTTCAACGCATGCATCTTGACAGTAGTGTTATATGGTTGCGATTCATGGCACCTTACAAAATCAATGAGTAACTGTGCTTTGAAAAGAGATGTCCGTGGCGAATACTATTCGAATAATGGTGGATTAACTTTGTCAGGAACACGATAATAAGTGAACGGAATAAAAAGCCCGTTTCACGTCCAAAGTGAAGATGCGAAGATAAACCTGGCATGCACACCTGCTACGGGTGCCTTAAGAAAGCCTGAATTATGCCTGTCTCTTTTACCAACCGAATGAATCTCACCGTCATGGAAGGCCACAGATAACCTGCTGAAACAACAGAACACTAGGATGAGATGGGAGGAAGCAAGAAAACTGGCGGCGGACAGATAATCTTGGAGGAACCATGTGGTGGTCATATAATTCGGATAGGGAGTGGGTATGGCTAAAAAAATATTTTCATATGTGTCGCAGGTAAAGATTTATTTGCGTTTCAAACATTTTTACACACAAAAATCTCGCAATATTATATGGTTCTGATTTAATCATTTAACAAAATACTTTCACTTATACAAAATTAATACCATTATTTTTAGTCTCAAAGGTTTGTCAAATTTATTGAGCATATTAATAGGTAAAAATCTCTATTTTTAATATTCGCAAAACAAAAGTTTTGAGAGGAAGAGTGGTTTAGAATCACTGATCAAAAGCATATTTCATACTAAGCAAAATAAAACGCTAGTATGTACTTAATTCAAAAATAGAACGTTATTTCTCATGTTAATAATTGGCAGTTTGAAGTTTGATAAAGTGGTCATTGTTTGTCGACGACAAACTTGTCGATTTTAATTATGAAGAGAAGTTTCATTGACAACTTCGATGTAGTATTAAAAGCTTCAAGCCCATTTCTAAACGAACAAGTTTATAGAAAAGTATTTTTTATGTCAGTATTCTAAAAAAAAAATTTTTTTTTTCAAATAAATTTTTATTCTGAGACAACATTTTCCTCTTGAATTATAGTTTAAGTATGCATTTGTTATGACGAAATTATTGGTTTCTTTATATATTTATAGTATTTTATTATTATAGTATTGTGGAATCATTACAAAAGTGTTTTATTTTTGAATTTTACGATTCTATGTTAACTAACAATTTGGTCAGTATCTACATTGAATACCAATGGTGAATATGATTCATATACAACGACCTGAAAAAACACCTTATTTTCTTGCATGTCGAAAAACAGTTTCCAAGATTTTGCAAAGCAAACATACACATTTTTTAGGACTTTAGTCAGCTGTATACATTATATGAAGCATTTTGATAACCTGAAACTTTGTACCCACTATTTCAACATTCATATTGCATGATTCACAAACGAAATCGTGTTCAAGTTGCGATATTTTTATAAAAAAAAAACAATGAAGTTTATGGTAAAAAAATCTTTTGTCGCATGGTAATCTATAATAAAAACACCATTAAATGATGACTGAAGATAAGTCCTGCATTTTATTACCATTCTGATATGAATATAATAGTGTGATTGCGTGAAATTTTATGTCTAATGTTTGCTGTCTGAGAGCTGCACCGTGAAAGCGATTTCGATTGCTGATGCAGCGATTTTGATTTGTTTGTTACGATGGCGTGTAGTAATAGTTAACACTAAAATACCATTCTTTGTGACTTCCACATTCAGTCAATATTCATTGAATGAAATTATATTACCGTGTTACTCAAAAAAAATGCTTAAATATAAAAAAATACATTTATTTCGTTATGTAATAACTCGTGGAATAGGTGTTTATTTTTAATATTTATGTTACAATTTAAAGATGATATCTTGTTGAACAATTTAATGTTCAATCCTTAAATGAATAGATGACCACGAAAAGTACAAACTTTTGTTGTGGCTTTTTCGCAAAAAGGAAATCAATTTTACGTTTCATTGGTATGGTAAAATACATATTTATTCTTCATATTTTTTTCATGGATGACTTGTCTACACGTGCTGAACAATTATAACTTTCATTCCAACAGAAAGCTGGAGTTTTGGCGGCCATTGATTTTCGACAGTTTTTGAATAAAATTTTGATAACAAAAAAAACATGGTTCATCATAATAGGCATTAAGTAGTTTAATTGTGAATTATAATTGTTGCCTTTTTATATATTGTATGAAAATCATGTTTTGTGCCTCTAATTATTAAGTGCTTTTCACAAGTATTAAGTGTTTTTAAATAAAAAAACAATTGAATTTTTTAAAATTGTTTTTGACACCCATCAATTGGAAAATGTTTTTTTTTAATAAAAAGTAGAAAATAAAGCATTTAAGTGTTGAACGGATACATACATATTGATTTTTCAACAGAAAATTTTTGTCGCGGGGATACAATTATTGTTTATGCTTGCATTGGTAATTGGTATTATATTTGTATAAAGCATCGTGCAGAATAGGAAACGTGTTAAAATTGAAAACTCTTTGGCTGCCACCGTAGGTCCACAAACATATTATGACATACATATTAAAGTGGCTTTTAATCTGATATATCATATTTTGTTCAAATTGTCAGTGCCATCTCTGTAAATGCACTGTTCCCTAGAGAAGGGTGAAAGAGCAATTTTCGTCTTTGACAAATAACCACAGACGAATACGTTCATATGTATGAAAGGTCAAACCCTACACCTTTGCGAATATGAAAAGTTTTAGAGTGAAACCACTAGGCATAGAAAACCTCTCACGATGTCACGAGTCAAATACCCTTTTAGACAGAGATGCGAAACCACTGTTTTATTGCTTTATGAAAATTTGTAAGCTTTTGCATATCATCGAAATTTTCTTCGTGTTTTGTTGGTTGTTTCTGCTGTGAGCTGAGTTGATATAATTATTTTTTCTTCAGTTTTATAATAAGACTATATGAAATCAAAAGAGTAAATAAAAAATAACATATAAATATAAGTTATATTTATTACTTAGATATATTTTTTTATTCATGTCCGCTCCCAATGTCGAGGTATGGCCTCCTGGTGGAGGTATCTTAACAAAAGTGTTTTTTTACGAGATTTTTTTTTACTCAGTAGTCTGTCGATTTATGTTTGAAGGCATGGATGTTTGTGATGTCTAAAAGTTTTACCTACCATTCCAATCCTAAAATAACGAAGTGTAGCGAGAGTGATTAGCCAACTACTAGTTCTGTCCTATTTTTTCTATCCCTACTACTTCTTTAGAAAAAAAGAGGTTGAGCGACTGACTAACACAAATTGAGGTACCCCTATTAGATGACCATATGCACCACATTTGGAGCGGACACAGATAAAAAAATCAAATAAAAATGCATTTGTTTGAGTTAGGAAAGAATTTATAAATAACAGTGTATCAATGTACTTATCAGTCTTGATAATATTAAATAAATTTTGAATCCGTACAAAAGAGTGTTGTACTTTTTGAATATTGACAGTAAGCAGCTTTAAAGTGATGTAGGTACTTGATCGAAAAATCAGAAAAAGAATATCAATTCAGGAAAAGATTTATTTTTCTACTTAATTTCAAAATAACAGTATAGAAATAAATCATTAAAAATTCTTGTTACGTAACAACGGCTTAAGAGAAATGCAACTTTAACAATCGAGCCCACATGTAAGAAATAGTGCAATTGCGCAAATGCTGTGAAGTGGAAAAGCTTTCGTGTAAATCCCAGATGAAAGCCAATATCAATAGTGCAGTGAATGTGAAGTTATGTGAATCACAGGAATAAACTAAGAAAAAGTCGATAAAAATGTAGAGATGTTCATGCAATGGAAGAAAGAATGAAGCAAATAGTTAAAGGCTTCTACGAATAGTACTCATTGAAATACTTATTGAAATGCTAGGCATGTTGTTATCCAATACTTATTTTTAACTTCTAAAAACCATTAGCTTGGATCAATATGAAATAAAAGTAAAAAGATTACGTTTTTATCCTGATTATGGACTATTTTTCTTGTTTATAAAATAGCAAGAAGAATTATAATAATTGTAACAAGTCGTCCGTTTATTTGTGATTAACTTAAGATATTATTGTGGAAAAATTGTAGTACAATATTTTTCATTTTGTTCATGGCACGATGCATAAAAGATATTGTTTCAGAGACTTACTACATTGCCGTTTATTTCTTAACGTAAATGAATTACTAAAATTAAATTTAACCATAATTAATATGTATTTTGTTTTTTTGTGATTCTAATCAAGAGATTGTACGCACTAAAAGTCAACAGCAGTAAAATTTTATCGTTAACTGGTTGTAGCGAAGTGCTTATAAAGTCGAATCAACAATCAGTAACTTTTTGGTAAATAATGCTTTAAAAAAAAGTGGACCATGATTACCACATAAATTTAATGCGGGTGGAATAAAAAAAACGTTTTTTTAAGAAAAATATTTTTCTTACAAATAACTGCCGATTTTATCGAAGACATATTTTTTTCTCGTCGAAATTCATAACTAGACTTCAACTGGTTTGCAGCACTTTATTTAACCCTTTCATCAAGCAGTAAATTTGATGTGTTCGGCGTGCGACCACCATTCATATTATTAGGGCTTAGCACGCAATCGTAGCATCAAATGAATGTGTAGATATTTTCGTTTATCTTTTACAGTATGCGTGGTGTTCTTCGCATCTAGTAATATCAGTTTATAGATAATGGCTTAGTTTTGCATCACCATATCGTAGGCAATTTTTACTATCCGGCATTAACGTTATTTCAGTAATCTACAATAATCATAAGCCGCTGTCAAGTCTCTATATAGCTAGCTCTAGGCCGATTCACTATTTTGATAAATCATCGTATTTAAAATTAAAAAGAAAACAACAGTCTGCCACGAAGAAACCTATTTATCAAGAAAGTACTTATATGTCACAATTAGTGACAAATATTTCTAAAATATAAGTTAATATCCATGAAAGGTGACAAAGCAACGTTGAATTGTTCGAGTGTAAATGAAAACTAAAACACAATTAAAGCGTCACATTGTTGCTTGTTTTGTAACAACGAGTACATACTCAGACCAGATAAGAGTTTTATGAAAGTAGAAATTCCTTCCCACACTTCCAATCCTTCAATGACTGTGCGTAGCGAGAGCGATTAGTTAATCACTAGTCCTATCTTAACTTTTTCCTTCTATCCCTACTACTGTCTTTTGAAAAGAGAGATTGAGCGACAGAGTAACAAACAATTCTCGTAGAAAAACTTCTCTTCCACCTCCAGCAGGAGGCTATATGTTTCACATTGGGAGTGGACATGGATACAAAAAAATATATTTCCAAGTAATAAATACAACTTTATACCCTACGTACTGCAAAGCTATTTTTGCCAAAGGCAGGCCATTACCCATATTCCAGTCAAAATTTACATAAAATAACGAGTACTTTTTTAAGACATGTATTTTTTCTGGTATACATATATAATATATCAAATTGTACAGGCATTTTAGACAATCAAGCTATTTTTACAGTTTAATAATCAATAATCAACAACTCTATTTCCAAACTAAATACGCGATCAAAACTTACTGTCTCATATATTTCATTTAAGTGACATTTATTTTGGAAAATGTGTGGAATAGTTTTTTTATGCGTATATTTGTATTATTTGAAAAAGGTCATTGAAACCTAACAACTCTTGAGCACGAATAAAACACGAATTTCTTTTGTTTGATCAAAGCTATCGAGTAACAATTTAAATGATATCAAACTTTTCAGTAGGTATTAAGTTTTTGATATTCAAAATTTGGTAGTTTGGTTGATAAGCAGAAATTATTATTTTCTATTTTATAATATACATAAATGTTAAATGAAGCGTTCAGTATCAAACAAGAACAAGATTTCTGCAGATGCACACTTTTTAGCAAATTCTGATAGGGAACTTCAATATCTACAATTCAAATTCGATTTACAAGATTTTACTAAGAAAAATGGCCAAGTGAAAGACATTTTCTTACATACCATGATTTAAATTAGCTGATTAAATGTCATGAAATATTTTTCTCGTAATATAAATGTTAAATAAATTGTCGTTTAGTGTCCGGGTTTTTCGTAGTTAAGGTTAACTCGCATTAAAATTTTGTTAAAAAGGAAACAAACTTTTTACTCAACTGAAATAATGAGAAAAACTCTCATAGCCATGTTTGATAATGGACATCTCAAATATATTAGATAGTGAAAATTTCATATGGCACATGTTTGCAAAAAAGTGTTTGTATTTTCTTATAATATAATATGAAACTCTTTTAATAGCCTTATACTAAGGCTTGTCGGTTTTCAAAAACTGGTTTTAAAAACCTGTTTTTTGGCAAAAATGGTGATATTTGAAAACCGGTTTTTCAACTTCGTTACCGGTTTTGCCGAATTTGTAAACGAGTCTATAAGCAAAAGGATAGAAAATTTGGATCTTTTATTTGATGGCTTAAAGACCATATGCCCAATAAAAGGGTATTTTCGATATTAGAAAATTTTGTTACAAAACGATCATAAATCATATTTTCTGAAGAGTAACACCCATCAAATAATTTCTTGCTGTGCATTATTATGTATATAAATAAGTAAACAACATAAAAAAATTGGACCTTTTCTCGCTTTTTTAATGGAATTATCCATTTTTTGTAAATGTTCGAAAACCGGATAAAACCTGTTTTTGAACAATATTGACATTCAACAACCGGTTTTTGTATAAGCCCTACATAATACTGTGTAAGCTATTAAAATAATATGTCAAATATGGTCCACACCTAAAAATGAAGGTGTAAAATAATGGTCAACAGATGACAATATGAATTCACACATAATCCTAACATTTTGTAACTCAATAGAGTTTTTTTTATCCATGTCCGCTCCCAATGTGGAGCATATGACCTACTTATGGACTGTTACTCAGTCGCTCAATCTCTCTTTTTCAAAAGAGAGTAGGAGGGATAAAAAGATAAGAATAGGAAAAGACAAGTGGTTAACTGATCACTCTTGCTACTCTCAGTTGTTCAAGAATCAGAAATGGTGGGAGGGACATTGCAAAAACCCGTCGAAAAAATGCTGTTCGTACTGGGACTCGAACCCGTGAGGTCTAGCACGGAAGTCCACAACGTTAACCGCTACGCCATAGGACCCGGTATATAATATATGAATAAAAGGTGACATACGCTGTATAATGAATGGCAATGTTTTGCACTTTATTCCGACACTGATATTTTCTTTACTATGCTTTATTTAAAAAAAAAACGATCAGAGATAAACATTTGATTGGTTAAAATTTAAAACCTGATTAACATAAATAATCAATGTATTGAATGTCGCTTTGCTACT
>CM062827.1:22322640-22410419 GCA_031772345.1 Himalopsyche anomala
GAAGACTTTTTGAAATCGGCACGTTCAACGGCAAATAAGCAGAATAACATCTGGAATCGCGGCCGCTTTCTAAAATTTAGTAACATGAAGTAATTTCTTGGAAATTGTATTTAGACATAGTGCAAGTACCGAGCACTTGAAGGAGCCACCTCACGGACGTTCTGATGCAGGACGCTACCCCCTCCCTTAAAAATACAATTATATGCCGCCCCCCTCTTCTCTTCTCCCCCGCTTAGTTGCCAATTATTCAGTTTTAAAAATAGTTTTATTCGGTCACTTCTTTTTCGCACTTGTTTTTGGGACGTCTTTCGGGACACCGTAAGCCGTAGGTCTGAGGGATTGCTGGGGCCTCTCAGATCGCGCCGATATTAATACAGACTTGGTAAGAAATTCTCGTCAATATAATCAATTTAAAACTAAATACCACTGTCTTCAATTACGTCGGCGTCGATCTGGAGAGGTCCCCAGGATCCGTAAGAAGCTTGTTTATAATTATTTTACTAATTTGAAATATTATTATAGATACTTTGTTAAATATTTTGTTTATTGTGTATTTGTTTGTGCCTAACCCATATATTTGTGTTATTTGTTCTGTTTAAGGAAGCCCGCTGTAATAATTGTTCGAGACGGAAGCGTTGTTTTAAAATCATTTGCTAACACCATTTATCTATTAAAATCATTTATCTTGGTTAAATTCATTTATTCAATTTCTTCTAAACAAATCATTTACTAAAAGCTAATTGCGAAATTAATTTGCTAATCTCATTTATCTATTAAAATCGTTTCTCTGTTAAAACCATTTATTTTGTTAAACGCGTTTATCTATTAAAATCATTTGTAAAGAAATTATTAACCGTAACGTCGTGCGTTTGGGGGATAACCATCCATCAACTTAAATACTATTGAGTATAACACTAATTATTAAAGTATCGCTCAGGTCGACTAATGACCTATCATTAAAAGCTATCTCTTGAGAAACTTGTCGGGTATTCTAACTAAATAAAAGCAAATAATTACATTAAATCAAATACTAAGTGGGTGTATTAAAATCGTGTGAAAGGCAGTAAGGAATGCATCATTGTCATTAATGATCTTATTTGGGCTTTAAGATATGTTTCGCGATTTTTATCATGTCTTTATATTTTTCTATTCTGCCTAGACTGTAAGTGTCAGGACGTTTCACCACCGCGGATGTCTCCTCGTATTATTTCGGTGTTTTGTACCCCGGCGGGGGGATCATACCTATTTGAGTAGCTGTATTTTTAATTCGCAACTTGACGATCTCACGTAAATCCGGGAATTTTTGTGATTCATCTAGGTAGTAAGTCATTAGGAAGTAGGCAGTGGGAACTATTGTTTTGGTTTCCATTTTAGGTAGTAAGAATTTATTATTTGTTTGTTTCCCCGGGAGGGTTAAATCTGTGCCGGATCAGTGGCATCCGAAGGGTTGTGGGGTCGAACAGTGAAACGTGGACGTAAATTCATTAATTTTAAGACATGCCAGACCACGTGGGCAGCAGCTACTCATCTTATTAGACGCTTAAGAGTTAGTTATAAGTGGAAATAATTTAACTGTCAATAATCGATTTATCTTACGAGTAAACACGCGGTGGTGAAATAAATGTAATATGATATGGTTTGTGAGTTAACGAATCTGACTGTGTAATATTATGTGTAAGTGATAACCTGTATGTCCTTGTTATCGTGTTGTTGTTAATAAACCTTGCCCATTTGTAAAACGGATTTTGATCTTTGCAACATTTGACCCACCTTTCTCCTGTATTCCATCTTTAGGTGACACCCACAAAGGAAAGTTAATATTTTTCCTTCACCGTTTAAAAACTATTACCCTTTCGGAGAAAGGGGAGTGTCATTTTTGGCGCCCAACGTGGGGCCGAAGAAATTTGATAATTTCTGGACTCAAAACCCTGAGATTTCTTTACTCCGGGATTTTCAATTTTTCAGTTTTTTTTGGATAAAAAAACTGTGGCGCTCAAGTAACTTTAATTAATATTTTTCTCTCTCCCATATAGTATAATCCATTTTTTCAGTCCCGGAGTAATTTAATGCAAACATGATCAAAATCCGTTGCGGGATATAAGGTAAATAAATAAATGATAATGTATAATATTGTTCGTGAAGGTTTATAAAGTGTGATATGTGTAATACGTGTAATATGTGTAATCAGTGAAATATTAACGAAGTTATATGTGACCACTGG
This sequence comes from Himalopsyche anomala, assembly GCA_031772345.1. NCBI lineage: Eukaryota > Metazoa > Arthropoda > Insecta > Trichoptera > Rhyacophilidae > Himalopsyche > Himalopsyche anomala. Next base: position 22,324,862 of record CM062827.1, read on the forward strand.
CGAGCGTCATGAGATATGTTGGCGGCTCGAAGACATCGCAGCAATCAACACAGCGATTAGCGCTGCCTCCTTGAAATCGACAGCCGCCCGCTGTTTGAGAGTCGGGAGGGCGTCGGAGTGCGATTAATCAGTAACGTGTATAAGTGAAAGCGTGAAAAAAAAAAAAAAGTCGCTTGTGAAAAAAAGTTAAACTGTGGAAGTGCGGACCGCAAGAATTATTTTCTTCGAATCCTCACGCCCGAGAAGCGGATGAGTTTCATAAAACAGAAGTCATCAAATCTCGAAGGGACGCCGTAAGCGCTGAACCACAGTACCGTGGGATCTAGCGACAGTTTTGTGAAAGCGAGGCCTTAAGTATCTACCAAAGGAAAGCGAGTTCTCACCCTTAAAGTGTTTCACACATGACGAAAACATTAAAAATATGCCGGCCAACCAGACAGACGGCGCAGACGGTAAAATAGTGAAGAGTAATCCGAGTTAAAAATATGGTGCAATCAACAGTGTGCGTAACTTTACATCATCCAGAGCAAATGAGAGATCACCTGTTGACTTCAGGCCGAAACGAGTATCTGAAGAATGGCCCAATGCACGGATTCAACGAAAGGGACACCTGCGCAAAAATTGCGCAATCTTGACGAAAGCGTGATATGACCGAGCTACGCCGCCTCTACGCAGTTCGAGACAGCGATCGAGCGATACTACGAGGATAGCTGACGTAGGCATCTAGACGTAGAAGTCTACACCAGCCGAGACGTAGCGTATGCGCTACGAGTAACCTTGTCTACGATCGTCGCCCGGGAACAAATTGCACAAGCGCAAGCCACCGCTCGAGTTACGAAAACTTGACCCCGCCAAACGATAGACGTTTGAATTTGAAGAGTTGCATCACGACACCGAGACATCAACCATAATTACTTGCCAGAGCCTTCGGCCGGGCTGGTATGGAAGAAAATGCCCGACATCGCTTATCACTGATCACGACGACAGAGAAAAACGTCAAAGCCTCTGCGACCGTATAGATTCGAGAGCAAACCGTCTGTAGGGTGTTGTTATTGGTTCGAGTTAATTGTTACTTAACTGGGTTTATTTTGAAAGTTATATAACTGATTTTTGTTTATCGTTATTGAGAGCTTGTAATCGATATATTTTTTTTAGCATTGCTAGCGGCTGGAGCCGGTCGGGTAAGTCATGGGCATCGGAAGTGGGGTGGTTTGACACGACTCCATTTTTTAGGTGCCCTGGCTTCCTTGCCCGTCTCCTAATTTGCCGCTCGAAAATAATAATGTAAATTCACAAATAATAGTTTTGTTTACTTTTGCCAAAATATTTTATAAAATGTTCACCGCTCAACTTAGGGGCGGTAGATTATATGGTTAGAAGACTTTTTGAAATCGGCACGTTCAACGGCAAATAAGCAGAATAACATCTGGAATCGCGGCCGCTTTCTAAAATTTAGTAACATGAAGTAATTTCTTGGAAATTGTATTTAGACATAGTGCAAGTACCGAGCACTTGAAGGAGCCACCTCACGGACGTTCTGATGCAGGACGCTACCCCCTCCCTTAAAAATACAATTATATGCCGCCCCCCTCTTCTCTTCTCCCCCGCTTAGTTGCCAATTATTCAGTTTTAAAAATAGTTTTATTCGGTCACTTCTTTTTCGCACTTGTTTTTGGGACGTCTTTCGGGACACCGTAAGCCGTAGGTCTGAGGGATTGCTGGGGCCTCTCAGATCGCGCCGATATTAATACAGACTTGGTAAGAAATTCTCGTCAATATAATCAATTTAAAACTAAATACCACTGTCTTCAATTACGTCGGCGTCGATCTGGAGAGGTCCCCAGGATCCGTAAGAAGCTTGTTTATAATTATTTTACTAATTTGAAATATTATTATAGATACTTTGTTAAATATTTTGTTTATTGTGTATTTGTTTGTGCCTAACCCATATATTTGTGTTATTTGTTCTGTTTAAGGAAGCCCGCTGTAATAATTGTTCGAGACGGAAGCGTTGTTTTAAAATCATTTGCTAACACCATTTATCTATTAAAATCATTTATCTTGGTTAAATTCATTTATTCAATTTCTTCTAAACAAATCATTTACTAAAAGCTAATTGCGAAATTAATTTGCTAATCTCATTTATCTATTAAAATCGTTTCTCTGTTAAAACCATTTATTTTGTTAAACGCGTTTATCTATTAAAATCATTTGTAAAGAAATTATTAACCGTAACGTCGTGCGTTTGGGGGATAACCATCCATCAACTTAAATACTATTGAGTATAACACTAATTATTAAAGTATCGCTCAGGTCGACTAATGACCTATCATTAAAAGCTATCTCTTGAGAAACTTGTCGGGTATTCTAACTAAATAAAAGCAAATAATTACATTAAATCAAATACTAAGTGGGTGTATTAAAATCGTGTGAAAGGCAGTAAGGAATGCATCATTGTCATTAATGATCTTATTTGGGCTTTAAGATAGGTTTCGCAATTTTTATCTTTATTTTTCTATTCTGCCTAGACTGTAAGTGTCAGGACGTTTCACCACCGCGGATGTCTCCTCGTATTATTTCGGTGTTTTGTACCCCGGCGGGGGGATCATACCTATTTGAGTAGCTGTATTTTTAATTCGCAACTTGACGATCTCACGTAAATCCGGGAATTTTTGTGATTCATCTAGGTAGTAAGTCATTAGGAAGTAGGCAGTGGGAACTATTGTTTTGGTTTCCATTTTAGGTAGTAAGAATTTATTATTTGTTTGTTTCCCCGGGAGGGTTAAATCTGTGCCGGATCAGTGGCATCCGAAGGGTTGTGGGGTCGAACAGTGAAACGTGGACGTAAATTCATTAATTTTAAGACATGCCAGACCACGTGGGCAGCAGCTACTCATCTTATTAGACGCTTAAGAGTTAGTTATAAGTGGAAATAATTTAACTGTCAATAATCGAATTATTTTACGAGTAAACACGCGGTGGTGAAATAAATGTAATATGATATGTTTTGTGAGTTAACGAATCTGACTGTGTAATATTATGTGTAAGTGATAACCTGTATGTCCTTGTTATCGTGTCGTGCTGTTAATAAACCTTGCCCATTTGTAAAACGGATTTTGATCTTTGCAACATTTGACCCACCTTTCTCCTGTATTCCATCTTTAGGTGAACCCACAAAGGAAAGTTAATATTTTTCCATTACCTTTTAAAAACTATTTCCCTTTCGGAGAAAGGGGAGTGTCACTATGTATTGGACTTACAAACGGCTACTTTTAATAGCAGTTTATGGAAAGGTCGACTGAATTGATAACTATTATACAAATACTACTTATTTTTTTATACCGATATTTTTTCATTTTTGTAGGTGGATTTCTTGAAGAACTAAACGTGTAAAGCAATAATAATTATTGAAAAAAAAATGAGTTAACAGAAAAGCCGATTAACCTGTCAAATCACCTACTTGACTATCTGTCGATCGAAGTTTATCTTAAGGTAACATAATATATTCGACAGTTATTTGTATTGTATGATATACAAAGACTCGTGGTTTTGGATACTTCTAAATCTTACGAATAATAAATTCATTTTACGCACAAGATATTATAGTTAATTTTTGGTTGGCTCATAAGCAGATAATTGAGATAATAAAAAAGTCTCAAAAATCCTTTTTCAAACCTCTGTAAGCTCAAATTGTAAACCTTATTTTTTATCCTTTTACCCTATTTATCAAACTTCTGCGTCCTTTACGTCTAAGGATCTGTTTGATCTTCTTTGTAGAAGTCCATTACAAAAAGATATTTCTAAATAATCTAAGGTTTGCATCTTTTTGATGTTACTTGGTCGCATCGATGTTGGTCGTAATGATGATTCCATTAAATATTTCAGCTTAATACCCATATGAACGAGTTTAAAAATCTAATTCAATATAATTCAAATACAAAATTAGGTAATGTGGATATTTTTATTTAATTGTATTATTTTTTCAAATTAAAATCAGATATTTATATTACTTTTAGGGTGTTCTCTACTTAGTGGAAGAGCAAAATGTTTATTTGTAATAATTCTTCTTTTATTTAATATGATCATGACCGGTTTTGCTCATCATTATCAGTTGATAATGCTCGTCAAAAGCGGAACCGGTCCTGGTCATATTAAACGGAAGTCAAATAAGTACAAATGAGCATTTCTTTTTTACATTGATTTAAACATAAAATTAATTTGATAAGTTTTTACTTATCATGTTGGTAATATAAGTGGTGGTTAAATTAAAATGTTATAACAATTAAATAATATAAAAAAACATATACATAGTATTTGTTCATTTCAATAGTGGAATACAAATATTAGTGTTATTTAGCAATTACACTCAAGTCATATTTTTTTGAGTTCGGCCTTAGAATTTTTATTATTTTTGACTTATGATTTTCGACTTACCTATAAATTTATTATTAAGTATGCACTCAGTAAAAGTCGTAAATAAATTAACACTTTTAGGGAAAATGACACATGTTTTACGTTTTAAGTCAATTTAAGAATAGCAATCTGAGTAGTTCGGTGTGGTAAGAGACCGAAATTACTACAAATGAAACGAAGAGGTGAAGTAAGCTAAGTAGTAAAATGATAAAAGTTTTCTATTGGACTTTAAATTTCAAGTAGAATCACGAATTTACTTTATTTTAGCGAGATAAAGCTGTTCCAGTGTGTACTTACTGAGCACATTTCATTTTAACGATACACAAAGACACATATTATAAGACATCCAACTTATTTTTTTCTAAAATACCACTTTACCTTACCTCTCACGAGCTCATAAAATGAATATATTTAATATTTTCACCTAAAAGTGTAAAAGTTACATTAAGATTCATCATATACAATTCTACTGTCAATATAATGCCAATTTTTGTTATTATCCGACGAAATAAATATTTAGTTAGTATTTCAAACATCTCGTGATCTGACAGTACTTTTGTGTTAATTTGTTTACCTGTTATAGAATGAATCATAATTTGAAAGCTCTTAATAGAATCGGTCTTAAGTAAACAGTTTGTAAAAACAGCGCAGTTTGAATAAATACACAAAGCTTAATTTTGAAGCACTAACGATGCCACCGTGAGACAGCAAGGCATTTTCCACCTAAGCTCTATGTTCAAGACACAGCCAAATGTTTGAACTACCCTCGCTGCATGCGAAGCCCTTATTAATAACACATTTTGAATATTTTACATACGATCGTTTCATAAACACGGCTGCTTTAGATATTCTACGTAGAAAATGTGCGACGTTGTTCTTACAATGCCTCTAAAAGGTCTATAAAATACACTTTCACTTTTATTTCAGGGCAATGAAAAAAGTTTACGCCTTCTTACGCCGATTTATGACTACAGATTTTATTTGCGATATTTTTAGAATTATTTGACACGATTTGAGTTATGTACAGTAAAATGCTTTAGAGCTGCCAGTCCAGAGCAGTTTATGAAATATATACATTGTTAGGATTGTTAGTGGTGTAGCAAGAGGGATGCGTTAAGGGTGGACCGCCCCCGGTGGCATATTTTTGGGGGCGGCATTTCCAAAAATATATACAATATTTTTTTAAGAAATTAAACGTATCCGTAAAAAATTAAGCCATCTGTATTAAAAATCCTAGTTTTTCGATAAAAAATAGTAGGAGTGATTTTGGGGTGGCAAATTCAACGACCGCTCGTAACGGCAGGACCTTTTCCTACACCACAGCATATAGGCAACTATAGAGAAACGAAATGTATATAGTCAATGTCGCCAATTGCGTACAGCTTATAATAACCTCACCATCCAGATCAGTCGCTTGCTTGGACAATATCGACAATATCTCGAATGACATAGATATTCCACGTAGACGTGAGTGAGTTCAGACGAACATTAAGGTGAACTTTGTCAGAATTACTGAGTTGACTTTTCTTCTATTTGTTGTACAATGTTAGGTTATATATATATATATATATTTTTAAATAAATTATTTGTAATTATTTTAAATGTTGATAAAAAATAACTAACCGTTTACTTTACTCAATTAATTAAAATTAAATAATTATACTTAGTAAATAACATGGTCTAATTTGTAAAAAAAGCCTGTTCAATGATAAATATATTAATGTAATGTATCTATGATCAATTATGATTATCGCCATATAAATATGGTTATGGTTATAATAGCATAAAATGTTGGTGACTGTAGGACATTCAAAGCGTATGCTCAAAGTATTTTCTTCAGGGATTTATAAATGCTGATAACGAAGTACGGAGCCAAAAGGACTACATAGAATGTAAGGCTGTACAAATTTCAATGTATTTTTATCATTCTTCAAGTTGTTCATAATATAATCTCGTTATAAACCATTCTTTACTTGATGGTATATAATTTAAAATAACAACGTTCATGTAGAGACGAACTTATGCAGATTTTTTTCCTTTTACAACATACAAAGTTCATAAAAAAGTGCGGCGACTGACATGGGTTTGGCAGATTGCTGGGAAGGTTCTTAATCCTGCCTGTCTCTTCTTCCAATAAGATTGATTTGTAATTGACAGGAGACCACCGATGACCATCCATGAACTTGCTTAAGATCGAATTGGAAAAAAGGCTATGCGAGAGAATAGCTAAAGTGAAAAAAAAGACAAATTTTAAATTTTAGCGCTATTTTTTATTTCATAATTATCTATATTTTACAGAAATGTTATTTTCAGTTAATGGATATTTATTTCAATCATACCCTTTTTAAAAAAAAAACGATCGAATACAATAAATAATCTTTATCAAAAAACGAAGCCGAATAAAATAATAAATTTTCGCTAAACGTTAAATAAATATAATTTTGCTTTGGTTGGGCACCCATGCTGAGTAGCACAACATATAGAAAAACAGAGTTATAAATTGTATTTATGTACAAGAAATAAAAGATAAAACCTTATTTTTAATTTGAATAAAACTGCATTAAAAAGTCATTTTGTGAAAAAAAACTGCAGATGGAACCATGTTTATCCAAAACGACGATATGTCCGTATCGAATTATAGCATAAGGCGACCGCCACGGTTTTACTGTAATAATTTATTCTCCAGTAGCGAGCGCTAGAATTCTTAAGTGTATTATTGTTTACCACATCAGATACTGCGCATATTTCACACTCACAATATTTATTTTGAAAGCACTTCAATTGAAATTTCCCGTTAACCTCTCTGTAATAATGAACGAATCCAGACAAAGCTTTGAAAGAATAAATTTGATCCCAAAGTGCTAAAGCAAAGTTAAAAACGCCCTAGAGCTTACTTTGATGAGAATTTGCCAAACAAATGAATTGTATGAAAGTATTTAATTGAGTACTATTAGCATTCAACAGACTAGACTCACGCAACTAGACTTTTTTACGTGCCTGCTTAAAAAAAATGTGAGTAGAAAACCGGTAACCGTCGATGAATTGCATCAGCAGACATTAAACTCGATAGAGTACGTACAAATACCAAACGAAGTTATTCATCCAAAAACAATGGGTTAACAAAAGATAATTAATTACGTCGACATTTGTATTCTGTAGCAACTGTTGTAACCAACTGTATTCTCATCAAAAGTATGTTTATTTTTTTTGGAAAGTATTTTTTGAGTATGTATGGTCACTAAGCGACAAATGTTAAATATCTTGAAATGTGAAACTTTTGGTACTGGGATACAAAAGTTTTTGAGAACATTTAGTATACTTTCTGTTTTAAGTAAAAATGTCATAATATTGTAGCCTTTACTATATTCAATTTTTTGTCTACGACCACCAATGCATAAATGTCTAAATATTTTTTTATGCTGTTAATAAAAAGTGTTTGCATGTAAATACAGATTTAATCAATATTAAGCAGCTAATTTAAATAATCTTATCATAAGATGTTGTATATCATCTCAAACAAAAAATGCATTTTGCGACTTGAAAAAAACCGATAATTTAAAAAAATCACGAACACAGCAAGTCATAAACAATGAATTAAGAAAATTACCATTTAAATCATTATACGAATAGTCCCGTTACCAAAAATAGAGCTCAAAATGTTGTAATTGCGAAAGAGACCTCTAATTTTTTTAATTTCTTAAAATAAATAACGTTGTAAACTGCTGCTTCAATGCGCAGTCAAAGTCAAATAGTTTGTTACTGTTTAAGTGGGCTAGGAGCTCTCTCAATTCGGAACTTTTTTTTAGGAATGACGAAATCTTTAAGTTTCTCACTTTTGCAATGCACAGATCGCAAAGTAATTGTGAATACTAAAATCTCGAGATCAAAATAAGGGTCTGAGATTGGATACCTTAATCTGAATCAGCTTTGCTTATGAGCTAAAAAATATTTTTTAAACAACTCTTAAACTATATTCTCCGTTTTTATCAAAAGTTGATGAACATATTTTTAAAATTCATTTTTCCGTTATATGTGTTTTATAGAAAAAATCTGAGTCAAATTACTTTGAAATCACCGTGAGTATATATCCTACACTGTTGTGAGCTACTTCTGTATCGAAAGCAAGCGAGTGCACTTTAAAGTTTCAGAATTTATAACTCTTGAAACACGTTTTCTTAAGCACTACAGTAAAATGAAAAGGAATTTTTATAAGACTGAAAATATTGCCAGGTCTCTGCTTATTTCACTGCAGAAAATAATAACAATATTTAACGAATTAAGATTTACTCAAAAAGTTGGTTAAATGATATATTATCACTTTTAGGGTGTTCACTGTCAATACTTGGTGGAAAGGCATTATATTAATAAAAACACAATAATCCTTTGTACTTCATTCCACTTTATTTAATATGTCAGGACCGGTTTCGCTCATTACGAGCGATTACGAGCATCAGTTGACGATGCTCGTAATGAGCGAAACCGGTCCTGACATATTAAATAAAGTGGAATGAAGTACAAAGGATTATTGTGTTTTTATTAATATATTATCCCTTTATGTTTTATATAATTATAAACATTTTTTTGCTTCAGTAAAATAATATTGCACAAAGAAATTGGTATGAAAATATTACAATATGTTGACACTATAATGAAGTATGTCTTTGGAAACAAATTAATTAAATTTAAATAAAAAAATGTTAACAGGATAATTTTCGCTGACAATGAAACTATGTGCAAAGTATCAAACTACGCAATATTCTGCCTGATGATGTTTCTTTAAGAGGCGAAACACGTATCATAGTAAAAGAGTTATAAAAATTAAATTATCTTCAAATGAACTTCCACCGCCAAGTTACCGCTGGATCCATAAAAAATACTCGAAATTTGAACTACATAAGATCAATTTGATGAGTAATTTGAGATCATCTCCAGGAGAGAAGACATCACCAAAACCCTTGCCCTAGATCGATAGATTGATTTTTTTTATTTATTTTTATTTCAAAACATTAACCCAGACCTATCTGATTGCAAAAACAAATTTTCCCACTATCGATCACAGATAAGAAGAGAGAGAATGAATACAGGGAATAAAAAAGACACATGTGTCACATGGAACATTTCTGCACATTCACTTTAAAAAAAAATCGGTACTTAAAGCCTTTTTTATTTCAAATGTCATCTAAAAGTTTTTTCTCGACTTTGGTCTTCTTTCCTTGCCTTATTCAAATACAAGCTTAGCAACTGTCTTTTAAGACAGTTTTAACCAGTTTTCGAAAAACAGAATAAAAATAGGATTTTTATCCGGTTTTTAAAGTTTCAGAAAAAGAGAAAATAGCAATAGATTATTTTAAATAAGTTTATTAACAAAGTATTAAGTTCTAAAAATATTTGTACAATTAAATAATTTGATATTTTTTACTTACTAGAATGGAGTTCTGCCAAGTAAATGCCAATTTAATCAATAGATTATTAACAATATAAATTAATCGAAATATGATATTTTCGACGCACTTATTGATATTGATATTAAATAAGATATAGTATTAAATTTCGTATTTCATTTCGTTTTATTTGTAACCAAAGCAGTTTCAAATTTACAGTTAGATATTTAATTAAATGACAGAAACAATTTAAAACTTATTTTAATAATTGAAACCGAGTAACCAATTTAAGAAATCTTGCATTTGAGTGTCGTAATATTAGCTAAAATTTGTCCTAGTACGTAGCGATAAGATTGCGCAAAGAAAAAAATATGTCGAAAGATAAATTCGTCCGCAAATTTCGAACGATTCTACAGCTCTCAGTTATTCATAAAAAACACTTTTGCACATTGTTATGGTGGATTATTTTAAATGAAATACGGAAGCAAAGGCTGGAAATTAATACAGTGAAATAAATATCCAAAGACAAAGAGTGATCGCATTAGGGTAGAAGAAAATTTTGAAATTAATCAATTTTCACGACTCACAGTGGTTACGCTTATATCCTGCCAGCAAGCGAATTGTTTTACTTATTCTAAAATATGGGTACACATAAATTTTCATTGAGTGATTATTATTTTACAAAGTTAACGTGGCATTTTGAGAAACCGATCGGTTGCTATTAATGTGATAACTGTCATTTCTTGGAGGAAAGCAGTGACGGATTAAGCAATAGAGAAACCCCAAACGAAATAAATTTTGTAATTGTTTTTCTTGCGTTATTTTAATGTTCAATAAAAACACTGCTATGATTTTAATTAGGTTTATATTTTGATGATATTGTTTAACATACACACATGTATGAAAAAAATGTATTTTTACAACATCAAGGATCACAATAATTAAAATATTTAAACACTTTACAATAACATTATCAATTCATGTTTGGGTGAGTACATATAAAAATAATACATCTTTGTTTAAACTGAGCAAATATTTACAATACGTTAACATAAGTTTACAATACTTAAAAGCTAACGTTTTTAAAATATTCATTTTTATCTTTCAAATATGCTATTTAAACATTATCGCTTAGAAAACGAATAAAAATAAAGAGTTTTTATATAAATTTGATACTAAGTAAAATAAATATGCAGTTCTTTAATATCATAATATTAAACAAATCAAGACAAGAAAGTTAAATTATGTTTAAAGATAAGAAGTGTGTGATCGTGAGAAAAAAATGTTTAAAGCACGGGATTTTTCGCGTTCCAGTTGATTTCCAGTTGATCAAAACACTACTCGTGTATTTTGCAACATGTGGTTGGTGAAATAAATTTATTCAATTCACGCTTGTACGAAATGCGACTCATGTTTAACATAGAAACACTCAACGGCAATAATCAGATTAAAATATGTTATAATTTGATGTAACAAATGAATTAAAATTCACTCATAGGCTGTTCACAAAAAATTGAGAGGCCAAATACACAATTTAGTCATGAATCTTATTAAACCATATAATCAGATAAATAAAAGTCGAGTAAATTAAAACATCTATTATAACAAAACTGTGTTATTCGAGGTTGGTTGAGACAGAAAAATAGTGTACAATTACTGAACACATATTGAAATATACTGATTTGAATAATTACACAAACATATTTACATTATTTACGTATAAAATTTACAAGCGAAAAACATTTTCACAATGCATTAGATTTAATTAGTATAATTAGACTGAATTAAAACCCTGCCAACGTTCACAACGCATCAGTTCATCATTGCCATAATCAACATTGTAAGCACGTAATATAATTAATATTAATTTATACAGGAGAAGAATATTCTTACTTTATACAATAGTGAAATAATATTACATCTACTTTATACATATGAATAACTTTTCAAATATATTATTATTTAAATGGTTTCTTGTCAAATAGTTAAAGCGTTGAGTGCGGTAACAAGCTATTCGAAAATAATTTAAAAAACGGTGATCCAATTGTGTTATTCAACATCTTTTTTTGCAACATGTTGGTTTAAAAAATAAGGAAAAATATTTTTTTTTTCGAAAAGAATTTTGAATTTTTTTTACCTTTACTTTAGCTGGAAGTTTTAGTCCAACGTTTATTTGTAATTTTATGTAAAATTTTCAATATAACTGTAATACAATAATATATTTTTTATGAGAATTTACAAGTACTCACTTCCTGATTGATAAACTTAACAATACAAAGTTATAGGATTATTTTTCAATTAAAATTGAATTTGTTGGAAACTGTGAAGCTTTGTATTGAAAATGTATTTTTTATTAGAAAAAGCGTTGGAATAGTAAACATTATGTTAGATTTTTTTTTAAATAATTTTATGTTTTATAATAAGTATAGAATTTTACTAAAAAATAGTTTCAGTAAATTTCCAAAAATATTTCTTATTTACAAATCACTAAAATCTTCCAATATGAAATTATTCAATCGCTTTGTCTTTAATTGATATTTTCACTACTCGATGAATTTTCTATTACTCGTTAAGTGTCTTTAATTTTTATATTTAATACAGTATCTGTAAATTTTCCGTAAAACCTATACAATCGATTGGAATTAAATTTTTTGTCTCTCTAAAAAGTTCTTCAGCTTAATGCCGTTAAGGAAATTTCACTTGTTAAATATTTATAAACAATAACGTCCAAAGATGACTTCTGCAATTTTTTTACTGTTTGTGTACAACACACATTTTTTAGACGGCCAAAATCATTGTGTTTCCCTTTGAGATTTTTGCCGTTCTATGTTATTATGTTTAAGAACTTTAGAAATGAAAACAAATGGTCCGTTAACTATTTAAATCAATATTTTTTTTATGTATTATTTATTGTTCATTTTTTTTGAAACTTGTATTGCGTCGTTGCGCTTTCAAAATCCGCCATATGCATATTTTCACGAAATCGGATTGTTGCATTAAAAAAATTATAAAATTTCACCGCACCCGAAAGAAAAAAAAACTGTTATGATATAAGGCGTTATAGATTGATTAAAAAGATGTCGATTTTTTCAAGGCTGGACATTGTAATTTTTACTGTTTTTAAACATGTTTTGAGACGTAGTGGATTTTGGAAGCGCAGCGATGATTAATTATAAGTTAAAATAATGCACTGTATTTGATACTGCAAAGATTTTCAAAATATTGCAGATATAAATAAAAAAGGTTTAAAGAACGAAACACATTCTACCTTCATACATTTAATAATATATTGAAATACATAAAATAAAAGAGTTGAAGAGTATTCACTGTAGAACACTTGTAATTTAATTAAAATAATATATACGTTGCGGATATATATTATAAAGATGCGGTGAAAAATTACCAATTAGATCGTGTATTGAAAAATCTAGAAGGAATATATCGAAAATAATAACATACTCCAATCAACGCGTTGCCAGGGGCGACAACCATAAATAATATGCGTTTTTTTGGAGAAGTAATTTATAAAGACGATTATAGGTTGCTTGAGAATTTGAGCGTACTTAGAACTTTAAGACAATGACAAGAAGGATACTGATTCAAATAACATATGTATCAAATATTTTTATTGAATTTATACATGATTTTTACATATAAAATTTTTAGGTATTTTTTTTAATTGATATTATTGTTTTGATTCCAATGTACATGTTTTATGACAAAAAAGACATTGTACATAAAACAGTCAACTCGATCGTTCATATTTAACTTATTTCTACACTCAAATACGGTTTGAAATTGGTATCACAAAGAAAACACAGACTTTAGAGTTTATTTGTAGTGTATTTCATAAACAATTTCTGCTAAAAAAAATCAGAATAAACAACTTTTCTCATTTTCAACTATTAAACTCACCAATCGCTTTTGTTTGCTTTTAGCAAGCCTCCAACACAATAGTATCAATGCATTTATCTCTTTAGACGGACGGAGAATGTAATGCTCATAAAAATTGTGTATCAACACAGACATTTTTGAAATCTACTGAATTACCCAACACAAAACTTACAATTCGAAGCAGTCTTAACTCGATATTGTCTGTGATTGGTGTCTAGACAAATATCACTTTCACTTTAATATTTAAATAAAACAATACGTTGACGTACAAAAACTGCATTAAATACTTAAATATTAAACGTTTAATATTGAGATACACGTTAAGCATAATTACAAAATAACTAAACTAAATTATTCATTTACTTTGATAAGCATGCAATCCGTTTAATATCTTCACCGCAGTTGCAGAAATAATGCTAAGTTCAAAACATTCATTAAACATTTTCACTTCAAACGATGCAGTTTTTGTTTATGCTCTTTTCAAACTAAACACTGTTGCTACATATCCTTGCAAATCACTAACGATAAATTTAACTTATCAAATTTCAAGATACCTGAAAATTTGTAAAAAAAAACTTTTATAACAGCAATTTTTACAGATTTTTACTGTTCATAATTTTATTAAAATATTCTTTAAAAAAAGTTTTCGTAATTACATTTCGATATAACTGTATCAATATGATACAAAGCACTTTCAATTAAATTTCTGCTGTTGTGGTTTGCAATATAATATTGCAAGATAGCATTTTTATACAACAAAAACACTTTTCACTTTTTCTTTGTTGTTATAAACAAGTACAAAGTCAACTTGATTATTCAAAAAATAAGAAGCGAAGAAACGTTATCTTGTCGCTATTTTCAGTTTTTTCAATTTCGACTAACTTTCACCCTTTTTATTTAAACGTCGTTGTCTTCCCACTCATAAAAACATTTCTTTTAAGAAATTCCTTTCTGCTCAATGCAAAGGCCATATTTTATAGCCCGCTCCGTGTCCGGTGATATAGCGGTGGGTGTAAATGTTCTACGGCAGATACGTTTCCTGTAAAAGCTTTACAAAGTCGAGCAGCGGGACCTAATTCCGCTCACTCGTACTGAGCTTTCTGCGGGTCCTGCCGACCTGGCCGGGCCCACGTGATTCGGTAGTGGAACGACGCGTCGTCTGGCGCTGCTTCGATCACCTATCAAACATTTAATATTACATATCAATTATTAATAATATTTTTATGAATGGTGTATTAACATAGCAGCTGGTAATAAGAATAACGTTGAAAACACTAAGACATGTAAAATCATAATTAAAAGTATATGGTGTTCAACAACATATCATTTTATTATGATGTAGTAAACAACTGCAGTTTTCCCTATCAAGTTTCCATTATATCCAGTTTCTTGCTATATTTTGTGTAAGAAATTTACTGGTCTTCTTTTTCTATTTTAATGATAATTATTCTGATCATATGTGTTGTTGTTTTTTCTAGAATATCACAAGAAAGAGCGTAAATAAGTATACTGCACTATCATATATATCAATATATATATATACCTATATATCAATTATCAATATATCAATTATACGATTTATCAATTTGGCCAAAATTAGCATTGTGTGGTTAATCTCCTATGTACAAATTTATGAGTACATTTATGTACAAAATAACTTAGTTTTTTTTAATTCTCTATAATTAAAAATGCTCACTCGCTGCAAGAAACTAATACTGCTTATACATTTTATTTTAGATACATATATCACAAATTGCTTTTTTGTGAATGTACTTCCACTTTAAAAAAAAAAAAAAATTCATAAGTCAGTTACTTCTGAGACACTCTGAATGATACGCTACTGGACACTGCTTTATAGAATTATAAGATCAAAAAACTGTTGTAGATGCAAGTTGCTTAGTATTCGAGTGACATCTAACTATATAAAAATCTCTGTTTAATTCATAACGTTTAAGTCGAACTATTTCTATACTTGACCTCTTATTAAATGTTGTAAAATAAAGTAAACAATCAGATCAGATGTATAGAACTCCTATTTTTATCCGCTGTTGTTTTTAAAATATTTACATGTATATGTATATAAGTGCAGGTTATTACATTTAAATAAGATTTTTAGAAAATATGTTCTAAGCATTGCTAAAAAAGTATCCTAATAACTTGAATAATAAAGCCTCGAGATATAAACGAATAAAAAAACACTTGTTTTTTCGAAGGTATTTTTTTGACAAAATACGTTGCCAAATAATATAAAATGTGGCTCGATACATATGTACATGACACAGTCCAACACATTTATATAATAAAAAATTTACTTCCGTAAACGAATTTAACATACAGGACAACAAAAAGAGATAGCTGACCCAACTCAACAATTGAACTTCATATAAGACATGACATACATAATAAACAACTATAAACACCTTTTCTTGAGATAAAACAATACCTTGTTTTATAAAAAAACAATATTTTATTATCACGTTGCTTTCTTTGATCATTTTTGACTAAAGTAGATCCTGTGATCTTTTTAAATATTTCAATATTATATTTAAGAAGTGGTAACATTTATTCTATACAAATCCTATCCTATGAACGGGGTGTATCGAGAGCGATTAGCTAACCACTAGTCCTATCCTAGCCCTTTCCTTCTATTCCTACTCTCTTTGGAAAAAGAGAGGTTGAGCAACTGAGTAGCAAGCAGTTCTCGTAGAAACATTTCTGTTGAGATAAACTCCATTAGGAGTCCATATGCTCCATATTGGGAGCGGACATGGTTAAAAAAAAAAAAAAATGTTTCTTGTCGCTCAACAATTCGATAATACAATTAATACGATATTACTGTTAAAATATAATTAAATAATAAAAACTTTCCGACCTCCGTAAGAGTAAGATAATGAGATTTTAAATAATGCCTATTATATTACCTGAGCAAGTCTGGTGACGCATAGCGTCGCGACGGCGGCGGCGGGCGCCGCGTGCGCTGATATCCCCGCGCCTACGCCCGCCGCCTCTTCGCCGCTAAACACGATCCTCCGCTTCTAGTACCACCACTTCTGAAACAAAAAAAGCACGCCGTACCTGTTATTGCCGTGGCAGAGAACTTAATTAGGGAAGCTTGAAAACTAGTATTAAAAATTTTCAGCAAGCCAATTGGCCTGGTATTAAAAACAAAATAACTAAATATTTAATGAGATATGAATAATATTTTTACAAGCATTTTTTATTCGTACAATTCTTATCAACATCATGTTTTTTAAAATAAATTGATAATCATGGCTCAGATTTGTTTATTGTTGAAGTTTTTTGTTTGCAATGTGAACAATTTAATATTTTTCCAAGGTACCAAAAAAAAATGTAGCGAAGTATTGCTATAACAATCTGGATTTAAAAAAACTTTTTTTTTACCATGTCCGCTCTCAATGTGGTGCATATGGACTCCTAATGGAAGGAAAAAATCTGTTGAGATACCTTCATTAGAAGGCCAAATGCTCCACATTGGGAGCGGACATGGATTTAAAAAAATGTTGTATTCAATGTCAATAATAAAAATCTTAGTTAACTGTGATATGATATTATATTGAAACTTCAGAGAAATAAATGTTTTCTCCGCTTGAAACAAACTAAATAAACATTTTTGATGAAGAAAAAACGTTTACGTGAAACGTTGAATTTTCATTTATTTACCGGGGAAAAGAGGTTAAATTTTTCTTTAATAATACCTGCCGTCATCCTAAAACTGTTCATCAATATCTTATAGAAACCTTTTCGGATGTATTTTTTTGACAGTATTTTACGGAAGACGAATAGCTTACAAAACTTTAATAACAGCAAGTGATTTTTCTTTTCTATCGATAAAAGGGCATGAGATATAAAATATGTTGGATGTTTATAACTTTTCCAATGAACCTGGTTCAAAATTTAATATTGCATACTGTTATCTTTATTCAATGTTTCATTATAATAAAAAAAACGTTTAAAAAGTAATGCATTTTGAAAATTTCAAAAAAAATACAGCTATACACGTTCCACGAAACATTAAACGATAAATGATCATTATGACAAATAAAATAAGAAAGAAAAATAATAAAAGATATACGTACATACCTCTCGTGTCTGAATTATAAAATATAACACTTTTTTGTATCATTGTATTGGTCATGGGTTTTTATTTAACGTTGTTAGTATATCGAATATAACACTTTTGTTTTATATGAAATAACTAAAATTTAAGGCACAATACATGTTACTGAAAAAGATGCGTGATTTTGTCAACACTATGTTCATTCCATTGAATTTGAAAAAATACATTTCTTTGTTACAAATTCTAGATTTAAAAAGGTCAGGAAAATTTTTTCTAATCACAAAAATTGTCAGTTGATGAAAATATAAATCGATACAGTTCTATTTATATAAAAATAAAAAAAAGCTTTACAGAGCTTTAGGCGCAACAACAAAATGATAACATATTTTATAAAAAATTAAAGTAACTTAATCACTTTATAATACATATACAAGTAAAATAGTATGGACTGCCTAGAAATAAAAACGGCTATTTTTTACATATTTTTTTGTTGCTTTGAAAATAAAAAAAAAAGAATTTCAAACATGAAACAAAATCATTTACATATTTATTTAAGAGTATATAAAATGAAATGGCTACAAAGACTTAAAAATAATTTAATCTAGATAATCGTTTTATCACCGCATAAGAATTAGCGTTAATAAATATTATATGCTCATTTTACATAAATACGTTTCAAGCTTAGGTAATATTTATTATGTGAAATGTTTTTCATTAGTCAAATTTAAACCAAATAGGTTTAAATAATCCACAGGGGAAATTTTACAAAAACCAAGTAGGATGATAAATCAAATTTAATAGTTTTAAGTGTTATAATAACACTTCTGAAAACTCTTCAATTTAAAATGCCCTATTTAATTCAATCTATCAGACTGTAGGACAGCTGTAATAAATTGTTCCATTACATAAATGAATGTAGGGCTCTCATTGTTTGAAACATGATTTTATCATTGCGCGAAAAAACTTTTTTGTTCCTTGAGATTTATTCGTTCGAACTCTTGATGACTGAAGTTTTTTTCTACTTTTTTAAAATCAAATTATTCAATGTTGTTTTTTTTTTCATTTTCATTTATCACAGAAAATTTCACGATAAAATATAAATAGGTAGGTAAATAAAAAAAATATAGATAGGTAAATAAATATCTCATTCATTCAGAAATGTACACAATCTTTTTGAAAAATATAATATGTAATAATTGAATTCCATTGTCAACAAATGTCTTAACATATATTTTTTCACTAAGTGTAAGAGCAAGACATTAAAAAGCTTCTCAAAAAATAAAAATATATAGCAATTAAAATAATAACTTATTTACTAATGGCGAAGTATTGCTTCTAAGCTGACAAACAATTTGATTGATGTAAATTTATTTTTTGCCATTTTTATGTTTAGGTACTGGTGAATACAACTTTTATAAATATTGATAACTATAAATATTAAATACTTAGAGTGGTCACTCTTACATGTTTGAAAACAAGACTCACAAATAAGTATTTTTTATCGAAATTGCATTATATTTTTTTAAATTATTAACTGCTGTTGGTTTATCTTAGCCCTGTGAATTTTTTTTTGTTGAGATTTTACACATTAGTTATGTTTTATTTCTTTCTTTGAAAAGCAAGGTAATGAGAAAAAAGTATGCGTTTCATAGAGTAAACCTGAATTTGATGGTTTAGTTAGATATATACATGGTAGCGATTTGGGTGCCACCTAAACAAACATTTGAATAAAACGTGATCAAATATTGTGACAGTTCTATTTGTCGGGTCTTATGGCGCAGCGGTTATACTGTTAGGCGTGCCGGACTTGACGGGTTCGAGTCCTAGTACTAACAGCATTTTTTAGACCAATTTATTGATTTCTGTTCGAAGGCATGGTTATTTGTGATGTCTGAAAATTCCCTCCCACCCTTTTCAATCCTTTGATAATTGAGTGTAGCGAGAGCGATTAGCTAACCACTAGTCACTGTCCTAGCCTTATCCTTCTATTCATACTACTCTCATTGAACAAGAGAGATTGAGCGACTGAGTGACAAACAGTTCTCGTATAAAAAAATCTGTTGAAATACCTCCATTAGGAGGCCATATGCGTTACATTGGGAGCGGATATGAATAATATTTAATAAAAAAATAATGTACCTATTTAATAATTTTTTTTTTCATCTTCGAACCAAATATAAAAAAATTATAATCAAAAATAACCGGTTACACAGAATTTGATAGTATAAATAATAAATTGTTCATCCCGTACGTTTGGCTATATAAAATATAACATTTTTATTTACAAGTAAAATTATGAATCGTTTCGTAAATTTTACAAGCTGCATTTATGTACATGAGCTTTTAGAGTCCGCTTTCTAAAGCCTTAATCTTCGTAATATTTTTTTATGTCACTATAAATAAAATTATTCTTGAAATAGAGCAGTGGAAATTCGATACATTTACGATGAAAGATGAAGTAATAACAGAGTTTAATAGGCGCAATGTGAACTGCACAACGTATAAAATTTTACACACAAAAATACATTAAATCGGTTCTTCGACTGTGTATTGTTGTTCACCAAAGAATTTCCAAATGCTTTTTCCGCAACATAAGCGTAAAATATACTTGTATTGTGTTCATAGTGGTTCAAAATGGAATCGAAACGATAGTACATTAGTCTATATGCGATGCCACATTATCGATAAATATAAAACCTGAGATAGGACTCTAGACTAAAATTCGAACTATCGCACTTTTACCCCCAACCTCTCATATAATACATAAATTAAAAATGAAAATTTCAGACTCTGTTTTACTAGTATTGTTCCCATTTTCAAATATAAAACAGATGAAAGAAATAATATTGCCTGAAACCATTATTAACTACTAGAGTAACAACCCTCAAATTCCTATAATAACTATTAAGTAAAACCAAGTCATTTCATCACTTCGAAAAAAATGCCTGACTTGCGTTTCATATTTTATCCCTACTATCGAGTACCTGACATGCATTGCAACGCCACTCAAAGAAAGTATTTTTGTTTTAATTCTGTTTATTTAAGTACTTTTGGATATACCGGAACGGTACAGGAACGCATACGCCACAAACACACACATTAACGTATTGGCAGTCCACCGCTGATTCACAAACCTTTGCGGGCGTCCGCATAACAACTCTCCAAAATTTTATCAAAATCAGATGGGCGGGTATAGGAACGCATAAGGGACAAATAAACAAAACAAACAAACATTCATTCATATATATATACATATATTTTCATTGATGTTGGAAATATTTCATCTGCGACTAGCGGTAGAAAAAAAATATTCTTAATGACCAGACATATAACGAACCAAAAGCTTTACGGTAAAACGGTCGGTATCAATAATAGTTTGGTATGTATATACACAAATGCTAAATCATCCGTACATTTTGAGATAAAAATGCCAAATTTTGTGAAATTAATAATACTGTTAGTAAAATAATATATCCATTTTAGCCAGTTACAGCAAACAAGAGAGAGCAAATGAACATTTTAAATGGACAATTTGCGCAATTTCAATATAATTTGCAAAAATCCGTGCGATCCGTTAAAAATATAATATTGCGCTAGTGTCACGGGTAGTCGCAACTATTTGGGAGGATGGAGCTAAAAAAAAGCTCTTGCGCTTCTCAACAATTGTACAATCTCCTAATTTAGAAACCATAAGAAAGGGTCTCACATTTTGTAATATCCGTATTTCTTTCTTTTTAATGTAATATTATTTTTAATATCAAGTCATCGAGCAAAAAATAAAAAGGTGTTAGAGTTGAAAATTATTTTCGAATTCAATTCAACTCAATTCTTCACTTTTTCCCCAGTGGTAAACTCCTGAATCCTGAAATAGTTGTAAATCCAGAAATCCCAGGATCAAAAAAAGAGTCCAGCATTACATGGTCAAATTAGCTACATAGATGCAATTATATTTGTTGACAAAATAATCGCTCGTGCACTTGCAGTGTTGCCATTTGCTAGCCACTCTCCACTGCTGTGCAGGCGCAGTCACGAAGTTGTTGTGTTTAACTGTAATCTGTCATTTTTCATAACTCCGAACATGTTAATTAATATCTTGTTGTTTTTCTATTTAAGATTTCTTACCTAACCCAACCTTACCTTACCTACTATAATGTCAGTTCTACTTTGACAAGCGATCTTATGTAAGCATGAATACTCAACAATTAATCCATACATTGGCCAGTTAAAGACAATGTAATTGTAAGCTACAACTACAATTGTTAGTTAATGTAAACAATGACGAGATTTCACGGTTATTAAATTGTAATATCAACATATACAGTATATCTTATAACTGTTTGTCGAAATCGGTTCTATGTTAAATATTACATAAGATAACTTCGTGGATAAAATCATTTTTAATATTAATTTTCAAGTATTTTCAGTTTTTTAAATTTATATCGCACCTCCAGTTTTAAAAGATAACATAACAAAAATGGTATTCTGCGATAGTTGTATTTAAAAATTAAAAGACTTTTACATACGTTTGAACAATTTGATTGATAGTTATGTAACCGTAATACCTTCGGTGAAACTAAATATTTATTATTTTTTGCACAGCACTTTTCTTATCTAATTATTTTTTACTATCGGACCAAAAATACACATTCCACTTTTGACAAATGGTAAAAACTACTACCATTATCATAAGATCATTTTTAAGCAGCAGTTAATTCAATTAGACTTGTGATAACGTTTTTTTTTTTGACGTGTGATAGTTTAAAACTGGAGTTTCAAAATATTTTTACGAAATCTTTTTTCATAGATAAAGAATTGCGATTAAAAATTCCATTTGTTTCACGTAGGGTATCATAGTTGTAAAAATATCTTGGAAATTGTAATTTTAATAGAGACATTTAAGAGTAAAGTAGCATATATATATTAAACTTCCCCATCTCTTATTCTTTTTTTATTTTTATATAAACTATAAGTAAAACGTACGGCTGATAATAAAAAAGAAATAACTGCTTTCCAGGTCCAAAACAATTTATATCCGATTATATAAATATTGGTGTATATCAATGTATCACATTTAATGTTAAAACAACGTGAAGCGGAGACGATGTTTTACTAAATCAATGTATCTTATAATATAACCAATTATTTTATTCAGATGTACTACTTTTTTCGACAATGTCATAGTATAAAAAAAATCGACATATCAGTGTCATCACTGTATGAAACATTAAATAAATTATAATTTATAACAAAAGTTGTTGAAATTATTATAAATAAATAACCCGATTTGATTGCGAAGCATTGGAAATTGATTTTCTAAAAATATCAATCACCCTTAGAGGAAGGTTTTTATTTCAGAATAAAACAAACGATTTTTGACATGCATATATTTCAGTATAAAATGTTAAATAAAACATAAAAAAATATTGAAGGTGATATATTAGAATGTGTGAAAGGTACTCCTTGACTATTACTTTCAGCAATAAAACTGTAAGTACCTGTTTTTTTATTTATTATGTAACCTTGCGTGGCTTAATCTTAAAACTTTAAATTAAATATTTTAAGAAGACAGAGACATTTCGATAATACATACACTCACATTATATTTTAAAGAATAAATCATAAACTATTTACAAGAATATGTTTTTTCCAAGGGTGTCACTGAAACTATAGAAGATGAAATTTGTCTTATATACAAAATATTAACCAGAAAAAATACGAGTTGCATTTTTGATAGAGTTAAAAATTGTAGCTCCGGTACTTTCAATTGCATTTGCTATTTTACCAGTCATTGAAACCTTTGTATCAACTGCACCAATTATGATTTTCCATATTGCTTTCAAAGCCATTTCCAACAAACTTCTATTATTTCCGATATTACTCAAAAGGCTTGAAACGTCTGGTATCAATTTGGTTGCAGTTGATAATTTTCCTATAAGGTTCGAAATTTGTTCATTTGTCATATTTTTTAATGCTTGACTGTTGAATACAGATGTCAAGTTAGAATTAAGCATGCTTGGGTTCAATATTAATGGATTTGATAAGACATCCAAAACTGGTTTGAGGAGTACTGGGTTAGTAAGATTTAGCAAAGGTAAGTTATTCAATGTATTGTTAAGAATATTGCTTGCTAAAGAGTTTATTTGTCCAGTTACGTTTGAAAAACTTGGCAGACTATTTAGAGGGTTTGGTAACTGACTAATATTAAGTGAAGGTAAATTATTAGGATTTGGTAATGGTAAGTTATTTAAGGTGTTGTTAAGAATGTCGTTTACTAAAGAGTTGACTGGTCCAGTTATGTTTGATAAATCTGGGAGACTATTTAAAGGGTTCAGTAACTGACTAATATTAAGTGAAGGTAAATTGTTAAGATTTGGCAAAGGTAAGTTATTCAAGGTGTTGTTCAGAACGTTGTTTACTAAAGAGTTTAATGGTTCTGTTACGTTTGATAAACTTGGCAGACTATTTAAAGGGTTAAGTATCTGACTAATATTAGGTAAAGGTAAATTATTAAGATTTGGCAAAGGTAAGTTATTCAAAGTGTTGTTAAGAATATTGTTTACTAAAGAGTTGACTGGTCCAGTTAAGTTTGATAAATCTGGGAGACTATTTAAAGGGTTCAGTAACTGACTAATATTAGGTGAAGGTAAATTATTAGGATTTGGCAAAGGTAAGTTATTTAAAGTGCTGTTAAGAATATTGTTTACTAAAGAGTTTACTGGTCCAGTAACGTTTGATAAATCTGGAAGACTATTCAAAGGGTTCAGTAACTGACTAATGTTAGGTGAAGGTAAATTATTAGGATTTGGCACAGGTAAGTTATTTAAAGTGTTGTTAAGAATATTGTTTACTAAAGAGTTTACTGGTCCAGTTACGTTTGATAAATCTGGAAGACTATTCAAAGGGTTCAGTAACTGACTAATATTAGGTGAAGGTAAATTATTAAGATTTGGTAAAGGTAAGTTATTCAAAGTGTTGTTAAGAATATTGTTTACCAAAGAGTTGACTGGTCCAGTTAAATTTGATAAATCTGGGAGACTATTTAAAGGGTTCAGTAACTGACTAATATTAGGTGAAGGTAAATTATTAGGATTTGGCACAGGTAAGTTATTTAAAGTGTTGTTAAGAATATTGTTTACTAAAGAGTTTACTGGTCCAGTTACGTTTGATAAATCTGGAAGACTATTCAAAGGGTTCAGTAACTGACTAATATTAGGTGAAGGTAAATTATTAAGATTTGGTAAAGGTAAGTTATTCAAAGTGTTGTTAAGAATATTGTTTACTAAAGAGTTTACTGGTCCAGTTACGTTTGATAAATCTGGAAGACTATTCAAAGGGTTCAGTAACTGACTAACATTAGGTGAAGGTATATTATTAAGATTTGGCAAAGGTAAGTTACTCAAAGTGTTATTTACAATGCTGCTTATTAAGGAAGGGTTTGGAAGCAGATTTATATTAGGTAAATTGTTAATCGATACATTACTAGGGATAAGCGTATTCAATGGAAGCGATGGAAATGGTAGAGGAGTACCCGTCCCTGATACTAAATTGAGTAGTGAATTTGTTCGGTTTTCAATCAAACTTCCAGTAGAAGCTGCTGTGTTGCTGACAAATGTGCCAACAGTGTTCGTCAACCCTGCAATGCCTTGTGAGGTTCCTGTTGATAGTGCTCCGGTAACCGGTAATCCAGCAGCATTCAAAGTTTCTCCAATAATTTTAGTTGGATAAGCCACTATATTACCACTAGTTTTAATAACTTCACCAGCCGTGCTTCCTACTTTAATAATTGTGTCTGTAAATATCTTGGTAGGATTGAAGAATAGTGCTGGAACAGCATTTAGTCCCTTAAAAAAACATAAAACGTACAGATTGAATCTTGATTTGTTTGCCATGAGTTTGTAAGAAAACTCTTCAACTTTATGAAAACCATTCAATTTCAAATCCATTTTTTCAATTTACAAACAGTTTAAAATATTTGATTGGTTGAATTGGCATTTTCTTGGTAGAACTTCATTATAATAAGGTGAAAAAATATGATATTTCTAGAAATATTATTTTATATATGGTAAATAGTAGGAAATCCAATCCCGGACTTTTTTTGTAATCCCGGGATTTCGAGATTCACATTTTTCCAATCCCGGGATTGATCATTCAACATAAAGTTGTGGAGAAATTCAGGATTCTTCATTGAGAGATGTTGATGCAGGTCGATGGCAAATTTCAAAATTTTTTTGCTTGCCCAATTTGTTATCCCGGAAATTTACGGATTTCTTAAAATAAAAAAAATGATACTTTTTGCGATTTTGTCTTTCGGCATAATAGTAACTATGACTAGTAATAACAAAACTGGTTCTGGTGAGGGCGTAAGCTGAAATAACTATCAACCATATATAAAATAAAATTTCTGGAACTGAAAAACTTTGATATATTTCCACATTTATTATATAGTTTACAATTGTTTCACGGGGAGGTGAAGCATCTATAAACTTTAATTTTAACATATACTATGGGAACTACTTTATACATTCGATTTTAAACGAAGTTTTAACATTGTAAATCTGTTGACGATGCATTATTTTGTAATAAATAATTATTAACTATACATAGGTGATAGTTTTATGTTTTTTTTTTTAACAATATTAAAACACTCAAAAGTTCTGATCACAAAATATTACATACCTTCTTAATTTAATTAATTAGCTTAGAACAATATTCTTTTAAAACAGGTTATAAAGATTTGCATTTTAGAAAAACAATATATTAGAATATCACTTCTATGGTTTTCACTGTCAACACTTCGTGGAAAGTCATTGTATTTAAAAAAAGACTTTATTTTTTGTTTATTGCACTTTTATTTTATATCATCAGGACCGGTTTCGCTGAGTTGATAATGCTTGTCTCAGTGAAAGCGGTCCCGATGTTATAAAAAAATAAATAGACAAAAGAGTGTTTTTTTTTTGAATATTAAAATGTCATTTGTCTAAATAAATACGAGTAAATAAAATCAATGCTCTCGTTAATATTTTTAAGACGCAATAGAAAAAGAAATTGAAAGCTGAGTATTTAACTTATTATAAATAAATTGTAATCTTATAAAAAAATCTTACAAAACGTGAAAGAATGAAATATTTTAATTTACCTGAGAAAGACACACAAAAAGAAAAAATGAAAGAAATTTTGCCATTTTGCTAGTTGGTTACTCTGTGATGGTTTGTTATGAGAAATCGTCTCCTTATATAGACTGTGTTGGATGCGTGTTTCTCTAAAATCTTCTTTCTAGAGCGAATCCCTTCCGGACACTTGTAACAACAAATATATGGCAAATGTTTTGTGATATTTTATTAACGTATTATTTGATCAAGTATCGAGACCATGTAAAACACTTGATCAAATAGTGTTATTAAAAACGCAAATAGGAAATGACTGTTTTTTTTCATATCATAATACTATTCACGGATTGTCCACTGATGTTTTTAAGACACTAAACAGTCTAATTATGTATGTTATTGCATTATGTAAGTATTTTTTTTATCATGTCCGCTTTGTAAACTTGTGTAATGTGGAGCTATTGGATTCCCACGGGATTTTATCTCAACAAAAGTGTTCCTGATCTTATTAAATAAAAATGGAATAAGTACAAATGAGTTTTTTATTTATTGAATATAATACTTTTTTACCAATTAATGACATTGAACACCCTGAAAGTGATCTGTCATTTTTGTCATATTACCCTACATATATTAAATTATGGTAAATATGAAAGATATATTTTCATCGTCAGGAACATAAACTTCAACATTCACAAAAACAACGGAATTTTTTGTGTAACTATATGATTAGTTTTCAGTGAATAATCTTGTCTATGAAAATTCTTTCCGCGAATATTCGATGAAAAAATGATTTGATACCAACAATAATTAATCGCTGAATTTTAATTTGGGTAGTGTGGAGTTCAATTCAATATTAATTTTATTAACGCATATATACAAGTTTCATCTTGTAGTCAGATCGATCAAACACGCTGACTCAGGCTGATAATGTAATTATATTACACAACACTAAGAGATTTTCCGCAGAGAAGTAAGATTACAATTAAAGAATACTAGTAATTATAAAAAAAATATTACGTTTGGAACCTACGATTTATTTAATGTCATCCCATAAACTTATTTAATTGAGAACTGCCGAATACAAAAATTAAAAGGAACAGTAACATCCAACATATATTATCTTTAAAAAAAAAGATCACGAAAACAATTCCCGGTATCGAATCTAGCCGTTACGCGATATGTCAAACAACCAAAATTGTCGGTTATAAATAAAATTATTGAACTAAAAAATGACGTTATATGATTCATTCAACAAACTAAAGATATTTTGTTTTATTTGTTGAATTTAATTTATGGTTATTATCATAAATACCTATTTTGTTGTTGTTTTTCCGTTCACTTTTTGAACCTAACGGTGTCTTCTAGATTATTTTTTTTCCAACGATCGTTTTGCTCAATATAATATAAATTTGTAATCGCAGTTGCCAACTATTCAGAGTTATAATTTGTTAATATTGAAATATTTATATAAAAAAAATCATTTTGAATTCTTAATATAAATGAATAGCATGGTTCAATCAATATACTAATACAAAATCGATCGTGCGATTTCATTGATTTTTTTTTAAATAAAAGCTAACAAAAAGTCTTAAAGAATGCGAGCAGTGTTAGTCTAATTGAGCTTATTAAAAAAAAAGCGCGTAGAATCCACGGAACTTACCGGATCGGCAGAGGGTGCTCGCTCGCCCAAGGTACAGGGTGGAGTCGTTCCCCGAAACGTCACTCACGTTTTGGGGGGTGTTTCTGCCACCTCTCCCGGCCGCTCCACGACCCTGAGCTCTGCTGTCACCCCTCTGCCTGACGCTTTCTGAACAGCAAACACTATAAACAAACGGACACTATTAACGTAACTTTTGCTTCAAATTCCAGATTGTTTCTTGAAGAATATAAATATAAATATAATATCAATTATAGTTCAGTGAAATAGCAAAGCGATCAATTTTTAAATTATATTAACAATGCATTGTATAAAAGTGATTGCCAATTTCGTAATTTAAAATTGAATAACGTTCAGAGACGGAGGGTGAAGTCAATTTCAACTATTTTCAATTTATTCGCAAAATTTTTGTTTTTCAATATCATATAACTAGTATCTATGTGACTATCAATCTTTATGATATTATTATACGGTAAAAATAGAAAAGTATTTAATTGTACAAAAAAAATATTTTCAGTTGATAGAACTGAATAATTTGTTATTTTTTACCGCATTACAATGTAGTTCTACCAATTCATGATATTCATCTAGTTTTATTTAAATTATAAAAATATTGTAATGAAATTACTCACAAATATTATTATTCTTTAAACAAACACAACGACTCGATTTTTAATAAAAAAAATATAAGTAATGATGTCACACGCATAACCTTATAAAAATGGTGTTCTAAAACCTACTTAACAAAGGTGAAGTTATATAGTTTAGCTATTTTTTAGATTTATTTGTTCAAATATTTAAAAATATGTACAAGTATTATTATAATATTTAAGCTGCTACGCCTATATAATTATAAAACTAAAAAATATTGCCTCCACTCATCAAATTGAAAAGTGCCATTGAAAGGACGTCTAGATTTTCAAATGAAATCACAAGAAAATAAAAATGAACTGAAAAGTTCAACGAAAGCGATCGGAAAATCTAATAATTGATACGCTCTCTTTATTTCTCTAAAATGATGTCTTACATTGAAAACAAGAAATTCAATACTAGTTTTAAAAATATCATTGACGAAATAGAAGGCGCAAGAAAGTTCGCGATCGACATTAAAGTGATCCAGACCTTAAAATATATTTTAATTACACATATTTACAACTTATTTGAAACTGTACACTGTAATTTAATTTTTAATGTGATGTTGTAAATAAAGCCACTATTTGCTATTAGTTGCAAATGTTCTCTCCACAGATTGAATTAAACATGTTGATGGCTCATTTTCATTGTATTATAACTATAAATGGTAGCTTTGAGATACCGCTGACCAAAGTTTTGACACATCTAAACTAAATTCCAAAAAAGTGATAATAATAATTTGTCTTCACTTTTTTGTGAATGATTTATCTCAATTCAATTCAAATTCATTGCATCGTTGATAAAACTATAAAATGAAATTTATATGTAATTGAGAAAAGATTGTTTATATTTATATATACAAACATTTTCATAGTGAGAGAATACTAGTATTTTTTTGTAGCTGTGCTTTTGTCGAGCTTAAGAATACAGGTATTCTAATACAATGTGTACAATAACTCAAAATAACAATTTCTTGATTTATCGTTCTATGGAAATAGGTCATCGATATACGTATAAAGTTAGCGTTAAGAATTAAAACACTCACATTTTACTTTTTTGATATTTAATGGTTGTGTTCTAAAGAATACTTCAAACAATGTTAAAACCACTGTCAAATACCACCATTGGTTTCGAGCTCACATTTTAAAATTAATACAATAAGATGTTTAAATGAACCAATCGGTGTTCTGTTTTTTTCACAGATTAAAAGTATACTTTCTAGTTTTAAGAAATCTTACTTTTCACTTGACATAGATATCTATAGTAATAATTTTTACTTTTTTAAAAACTATAAACAATAGTGCTCCTATGGTTTTTTGTGATTTTCCCATAACTCGATTTTCGTACAATGTGAGTTATAATTCTAACCTATTCAAATATAGTCACACCATCATTCGTGTTGTTCTACAAATAAATTTCAGGTAAAATATATAGTATCAAAAATTCCAAAATACTGTCGTTAAAAGTTCGTCCACGAACGAATCGCAGTTCAGTTATTTACGAAACTATTTCGTGTTTAAATTCAATAGAAATGGCTACGCGGAAGTTCGTGCTTTACCGCAAGAGCTTGTGTTTTTCCGGTTCAATTAGTCATATGCCAGTTTGTGACAATGGGAATATGTATATGTACAGAGCATAACAAATAGTTTTCGACTTTTTTATTACATTGCAAACTGAAAATGATTTAAAAATTTCATATAACCAATATTTACATATACACATGGTACTAGTAATTAAGCTGTTAAATCCAATTATGTGGTCAATTGGTCAATGTCATTGGGCGTTAGTCGTATTCAGTTGCGATTCGCGGGGTCTACGGGCTCGAACACCTTACTCCAGTGGTTACCAACCTTTATGTTACTACGCCTCCCTTTGAAGAAAAAAATATATTCGCGCCTTCACATCCTTTATTTCATGTAGTAATAGACACTTTTAAAGGGTAAACAAATAATTTGGAATTTTCGCGCCTCTTCAGCAAATCGCGCTTCCCAGGTTGGAAATCGCTGCCTTACTCAGGTATATTTTGCACATTTTCACTTTAACCACTTTGAGGGTGTTAACTGTCAATACGTGGTGGAAAAGCATTATTTTTAAAAAATATACTTAATATCCTTTCCATTTTTATTTAATAACACCAGGGTCCGTTTTGCTAATGACGAGTATTATCAACATTTTTTTTTGAACCTTGAATGAATTTTTTTACTTTACCTTCAATATTTTTGCTCCCAAAGATGTAAATTTAAGTGAAAATGCAATATGGCATAGCTCGAAAAATTTAGGTTCAGCCATTTGTTACAATATAAACGGATATGATTGAAAGCAGATTTTAAAAAAAGTAATTTGTTTTTTTTTTACAACATAACATCCCTCATTTCTATTTTTGGCTATAGATTGACACTGTCTGATTTTCATGCAAAGCATGACTTTTTAATTAAGAATATTGAAGTAAAGGAAGTGAAAAGTCGTAAACTTTAGTGTCGTGATATTTTTCTTCTGATTAAACTTTTTGAAAGGTGATATCTTATTCAGCGAAAACTCTCCAAAACTTATTGTCGGTACAGCAATCCTTTTGCAAACACAGACTGTTGTTGAAATCGTAATTAAAATTAACTGTGTCGCGCAAAGAGATGTTGTATAATAGATATTCACTTTATCAGCAGAATAATACGAGAACACGTTCAGATGACAACACGAGCGAACAAAGCATGTCAAGAAATATATCATGAGCTGGAAATCACGATGTTATTGTCCCATTGAATTATTAGTTAAATAAAACACTCAATGCAACATCACGTACAATTTTTAGCTAACTTAGCAAGTCGATGCTTTTTAAAAAAAGCATACGTATTATATTAAACTATCATGGGAAAATTGTATTATATTCATATTTTTAAGGTTTCCATATACTACAGATTATTAACATTAAGAACACAATAACATTATTTTTACTATTTATATTTGTTTTAGGCAGTTTTTTAGTGAGGCACATCTTTTTAGAAACGGTAATAATTTTGAATACAAAAAACGACTGAACGTATGAAATCAAAGTCACACAAATCCTGTCATTAATAAAATAAAATTCCCGCCGCTTTTGCTATATTATCAAACGTGTTTTGTATAAATTAAATATAACGGTTTATTTTTATATAATTACATAAAATATGTACTGTTGGGCCGTTGATATAAGATTTAGTTCTAAGCAGATTGTTTCATGCTTGTATTTTTTGATAGTTTATATCAAACAAGAGTTTTAATTTAAATTATTGGTATGTGTGTTTTACTTGAGATTCAATAAATTAGTAATATTATAGAATTTGACTGAACTAATTGATGAGCAGAGTGAATACGATATTATGAAACACGTAGAATCTAATATCTATATATTAATAGTCGTTAATGTCCGTCCGTCTGTAAATTGTCCCCGATTTCCCCTTCCCCTCCTCCGCCCCCAGCCACGCTGTCAACATTTTTTTATTCATACTAAAGAGATACTTTTTTCGTTTGTATATTATGGTCGCGATTTCGCCTTTTCGATGACGTCAAGAAAGACGGTCCCCCTCCCCCCCCCATCCTGCCCCGCTGTCGTCATTAATTCATTTCTTCATTTTTCTCTGACGTCATGAGTGAATTTTTGAAATCATGACATTTTTATTTTATTATGTGTAAAAACAATTAATTTTCAAAAAATATTCTCTCAAGCTGTGGGATTCGATACCATGCCCCAATTTTCATGCGCGACGTTCGGACACCTAACGCACTGCTCCACAAGTCCAAGTGATGGTAACGAAAAAAAACTCTATTTAAAGTTTTAGTTAACTAATAATGACATCTGTGGGTGAAATCTTGCACTAAACGAATTTGAACCGTTCTGTAGCGTTGTGAGAGGCTATATAAGGCTGCTCAATTATATATAATAATTTAATATATAATAATTTAATTAACTATTTATTTATATATATACGAAAAATGGTTGTTAGCAAGCTTAAACATTATTCCAAATATTAAATAATTTACGAGGTCTATTTCTGCTAATACGAAAAATAGTTGTTAGCAAACTTAAACATTATTCCAAAAATTAAGTAATTAACAAGGACTATTTTTGCTACTATGAAAAATGATTGTTAGCAAACTTAAACATTATTCCAAAAATTAAATAATTTACGAGGTCTATTTCTGCTAATAGGAAAAATAATTGTTAGCAAACTTAAACATTATTCCAAAAATTAAATAATTTACAAGGACTATTTTTGCTACTATGAAAAATGGTTGTTAGCAAACTTAAACATTATTCCAAAAATTAAATAATTTAACGAGGTCTATTTCTGCTAATAGGAAAAATAATTGTTGGCAAACTTAAACATTATTCCAAAAATTAAGTAATTTACAAGGACTATTTTTGCTACTATGAAAAATGGTTGTTAGCAAACTTAAACATTATTCCAAAAATTAAATAATTTACGAGGTCTATTTCTGCTAATAGGAAAAAAAATTGTTAGCAAACTTAAACATTATTCCAAAAATTAAGTAATTTACAAGGACTATTTTTGCTACTATGAAAAATAATTGTTAGCAAACTTAAAAATTATACCAAAAATAAAATAATTTACGAAATTTCTGCTTCTAAGAAAAATGGTTGTTAGCAAACTTAAACATTGTTCCAAAAATTAAGTAATTTACAAGGACTATTTTTGCTACTATGAAAAATGGTTGTTAGCAAACTTAAACATTATTCCAAAAATTAAATAATTTACGAGGTCTATTTCTGCTAATAGGAAATTAATTGTTAGCAAACTTAAACATTATTCCAAAAATTAAGTAATTTACAAGGACTATTTTTGCTACTATGAAAAATAATTGTTAGCAAACTTAAAAATTATACCAAAAATAAAATAATTTACGAAATTTCTACTTCTAAGAAAAATGGTTGTTAGCAAACTTAAACATTGTTCCAAAAATTAAGTAATTTACAAGGACTATTTTTGCTACTATGAAAAATGGTTGTTAGCAAACTTAAACATTTTTCCAAAAATTCAATAATTTACGAGGTCTATTTCTGCTAATAGGAAAAATAATTGTTAGCAAACTTAAACATTATTCCAAAAATTGAGTAATTTACAAGGACTATGTTTGCTACTATGAAAAATGGTTGTTAGCAAACTTAAACATTATTTCAAAAATTCAATAATTTACGAGGTCTATTTCTGCTAATAGGAAAAATAATTGTTAGCAAACTTAAACATTATTCCAAAAATTAAGTAATTTACAAGGACTATTTTTGCTACTATGAAAAATGGTTGTTAGCAAACTTAAACATTATTCCAAAAATTAAATAATTTACGAGGTCTATTTCTGCTAATAGGAAATTAATTGTTAGCAAACTTAAACATTATTCCAAAAATTAAGTAATTTACAAGGACTATTTTTGCTTCTATGAAAAATGGTTGTTAGCAAACTTAAATATTATTTCAAAAATTAAGTAATTTACAAGGACTATTTTTGCTTCTATGAAAAATGGTTGTTAGCAAACTTAAACATTATTCCAAAAATTAAATAATTTAACGAGGTCTATTTCTGCTAATAGGAAAAATAATTGTTAGCAAACTTAAACATTATTCCAAAAATTAAGTAATTTACAAGGACTATTTTTGCTACTATGAAAAATGGTTGTTAGCAAACTTAAACATTATTTCAAAAATTAAATAATTTACGAGGTCTATTTCTGCTAATAGGAAAAAAAATTGTTAGCAAACTTAAACATTATTCCAAAAATTAAGTAATTTACAAGGACTATTTTTGCTACTATGAAAAATAATTGTTAGCAAACTTAAAAATTATACCAAAAATAAAATAATTTACGAAATTTCTGCTTCTAAGAAAAATGGTTGTTAGCAAACTTAAACATTGTTCCAAAAATTAAGTAATTTACAAGGACTATTTTTGCTACTATGAAAAATGGTTGTTAGCAAACTTAAACATTATTCCAAAAATTAAATAATTTACGAGGTCTATTTCTGCTAATAGGAAATTAATTGTTAGCAAACTTAAACATTATTCCAAAAATTAAGTAATTTACAAGGACTATTTTTGCTACTATGAAAAATAATTGTTAGCAAACTTAAAAATTATACCAAAAATAAAATAATTTACGAAATTTCTACTTCTAAGAAAAATGGTTGTTAGCAAACTTAAACATTGTTCCAAAAATTAAGTAATTTACAAGGACTATTTTTGCTACTATGAAAAATGGTTGTTAGCAAACTTAAACATTTTTCCAAAAATTCAATAATTTACGAGGTCTATTTCTGCTAATAGGAAAAATAATTGTTAGCAAACTTAAACATTATTCCAAAAATTGAGTAATTTACAAGGACTATGTTTGCTACTATGAAAAATGGTTGTTAGCAAACTTAAACATTATTTCAAAAATTCAATAATTTACGAGGTCTATTTCTGCTAATAGGAAAAATAATTGTTAGCAAACTTAAACATTATTCCAAAAATTAAGTAATTTACAAGGACTATTTTTGCTACTATGAAAAATGGTTGTTAGCAAACTTAAACATTATTCCAAAAATTAAATAATTTACGAGGTCTATTTCTGCTAATAGGAAATTAATTGTTAGCAAACTTAAACATTATTCCAAAAATTAAGTAATTTACAAGGACTATTTTTGCTTCTATGAAAAATGGTTGTTAGCAAACTTAAATATTATTTCAAAAATTAAGTAATTTACAAGGACTATTTTTGCTTCTATGAAAAATGGTTGTTAGCAAACTTAAATATTATTTCAAAAATTAAGTAATTAACAAGGACTTTTTTTGTTACTACGAAAAATAATTGTTAGCAAACTTAAACATTTTTCCAAAAATTCAATAATTTACGAGGTCTATTTCTGCTAATAGGAAAAATAATTGTTAGCAAACTTAAACATTATTCCAAAAATTGAGTAATTTACAAGGACTATGTTTGCTACTATGAAAAATGGTTGTTAGCAAACTTAAACATTATTT
This sequence comes from Himalopsyche anomala, assembly GCA_031772345.1. Taxonomy (NCBI): domain Eukaryota; kingdom Metazoa; phylum Arthropoda; class Insecta; order Trichoptera; family Rhyacophilidae; genus Himalopsyche; species Himalopsyche anomala. Next base: position 22,361,036 of record CM062827.1, read on the forward strand.
CAAAAATTCAATAATTTACGAGGTCTATTTCTGCTAATAGGAAAAATAATTGTTAGCAAACTTAAACATTATTCCAAAAATTAAGTAATTTACAAGGACTATTTTTGCTACTATGAAAAATGGTTGTTAGCAAACTTAAACATTATTCCAAAAATTAAATAATTTACGAGGTCTATTTCTGCTAATAGGAAATTAATTGTTAGCAAACTTAAACATTATTCCAAAAATTAAGTAATTTACAAGGACTATTTTTGCTTCTATGAAAAATGGTTGTTAGCAAACTTAAATATTATTTCAAAAATTAAGTAATTTACAAGGACTATTTTTGCTTCTATGAAAAATGGTTGTTAGCAAACTTAAATATTATTTCAAAAATTAAGTAATTTACAAGGACTTTTTTTGTTACTACGAAAAATAGTTAACAAACTTAAACATTATTCCAAAAATTCAATAACTTACGAAATTTCTGCTATTACGAAAAATAGTTGTTGGCAAACTAGAACATGATTCCAAAAATAAATAATTTACAATTTAAATACTGCAGGGCAGGGCTGTCGATATACGCCCCCAGATATATTTATTTTACTATCAGAATTTCTGGATTATTCAATAAATACGTTAGTAATTTATTTTTGACGCCTGTAAATTTTCTGACTACTTAAAAATGCAACAAAAATCCCCCCGTTGAGGTCAACGGGCTTACAGCTAGTATGCCTTAATCATTGGATACAATAAAGATTAAACAAGTAATAATAATAATAAACAATGAAAAAAATATTTTCATATAAAATAAACATGAAAATAAAAAAAATGGTAATACTCATTGATAAATTGACATGAGTTTGGCATAGAAGTAATCCTTTAAGCACCTTACGCACTGGCGACTGATTTCCGGCAACCACGACGTAGAATAAAGTTAATTAGTGTTTACGTCTATGGTTGCGGTTGCTACTTCTGGTTTTGGTTGCTGGCAACAGGTTGCTTGAAAAAAAGTCGCCCTTACGTAATGGGTCTTATTGATACAACTTTCCGAATAACTTGTTTATAAACATGAAATGTGTCTTTTGAAATACAATAAAAATCGTCTTAAAAATTCTTACATACTCGTTAAATAAATGCCACCAAAATAAAGATGAAAACCATAAATAAAAGCAGTATAGAAATTTGATCGTATAAACAAATAAATGTGGTTCTATTATTATTTTAATTACACAATCAAACAAATATATTATCAATTACATGTGTATTTTATGAAATCAAATCACGTTATTTTATCGTTGGCAAGAAGTTTTTAATGAAATAAAATCATCGAATACTTAAAAGAAATACTCACGTCATGCATCGGTAGCAGTCAAAGATTGCAAGAAACGCTTGTCGGAATTTCTTGTTCATAAAGCAGTATGTGATGGGGTTGCAACAGGAACTGACGTAAGCCAGCAGTTGGACAAGTGCAACTCCAGTGCTTCCCACGTAGTTGTAAAGAAGTGCCGGAGCAAATAGGTACACCTTAAAGAAAAACAATATAATACATATATTTAAAGCTTGGAAAATCAGCACATACATGTTAAAACATACGTTTGAAAATTTTCAAGAACGAGAAATTCAAAATGATGTTTTAAACTATTAACTCCACAATTTTAACATGTCTAATACTTATAATTTCAAAATAATATGTTTATATAGATGGGATTAAATAAACGTAGAATATATTATAGAAATACAAGCAACCTACAAATTAATGACTAATTCTGAATATTCAACATTCAATTATTATTTATGTAAAAGAAAATTCTAAATTATACTTAATTTGATATCAACATTTATTGATTTAACAAATAAACTTTATCAAAATATCTTTTTTGGTAACTTTATTTTACCAACGAATATCATTGCAAACACACTCGGTTATGAAATACAAAAAGTTTCAAGAGAGAGATAACAGTTAGTTACATATAAATAAATGTCTCATATTATATTTAAACCGTCTAGGGTTAGTACTTAATAATTTTTATTTTATTTCTAAAAAACCTTTGACTCGCATTTTATAAGCCAAAACGTGTTCTGAATACCTAATTATCTTTTACGAGACATTTTATAGTTTCACAAATCACCTTTTCAATAAACTCTCACTTTTATGTTATATAATTTACTTACAATGCCGGCCTTCCAAGAAAATTCCTCCTAAAATCTTTTTATTTAGTCTGAGAAAGTAAACCGATTGCCTGATTTAATACATTTATTTTCTATTAAAGAAAATGTGCTATTTAATGGCAATCAAACAAAACGTCTGCAATAAGAATAACAATCAAAATAGAGCGAAAAAATCTGTTACAGATATCTTTTAGTCAAAAAGGTAGACAGTACAACATGTGGCTTAATAATGGCGTTAGCTGTTTTTTCCCTTGTGTTGCTACCATTTTTTTACTCGAAACTTGCCAGACAAAATGTTTCTTTCATATTATATCAAAACATCTCGTAGTCTGTAGGATATTTAGGACAATACAATATTAGTAAAAAGACATGTATTATATACGTTAAAGAATGAGATAAAAACGAACCTTATTAAAGGTTGGATATTGCCAGCTAGTTAATTTACTTTTATTTGAAGCAGATAAAAATAGTAATCTCGTGATTGAAATCTTAATTTTTAAAACAAAGCATTTTAGTTATAGTTTTAAAGTGAAGTTTACGGTTATAAAACAAGATCATAAAAAATACTGACAACTTTGAATTAGTCAAAACATCTTCACAATGCGAACAAATGAATACTGAAGTGCGTGGAAGATACTATATATTTTGTCATATGCTCCATGGAAAATTTTTCCAACAGAATCCTCCATAATATAATCATTAAATTGCCTATCAATTAAGTTTATATGTTAAGAAAAAGAGTATCTAACGCAAAATATAAACATAAAATATTTCATTAAATAAAGCGCTTACTTTTTACATGACAAGTGACTCAAAGAAGTCCTAAATATTTCAAGTCAGTGGAGTCATTTGATTACATTGAAAATACAATCTATTGGTCAATATATTTATGAAAATACTCAAAAAAAGTGATACGTGAAAAGTTTTTTTTTTGCTAAGCGGTACATAGAGTTGCATTGGACTATATTATGAAAAAAATTGGCAGATATTGAAGAACTTTTTCGCAAAATAATCTTACACCTGTTTTAATTATACTGTTTATTTTTTATGGTGAATATGTGATACACATCAGAAACGTAGTAGACGCTTGTTATATGTTCAAATGTTTGCGATTTTTAAAAATTAATTATTTATATAACGTCTAGTAAATTTTACGTGAGGTAAGAAATATTTTTTCTGGGTACAAATTAAGTAAGTACTACATGAAAGTCCTAAGAACATGTAAATTTTACACAACAAAAAAACAATTTATCTCGATACTTTTATAAAGCATTTGTTTAATGTTCATATTTTAAATATTTGCTTTTACGACTATTTAGGTAATCACCGTAATATTTCATTTTCTTGGAACGTCTGACAAATTAATTGTTTATATAATTTCTAAAATTCTTTTTATCAAATAATACAATGCATATTTTCACAATAGTAACGCGTGCTTCATTAAATGCCTGAATAATTAAAACATTAAAATTTAATAACAAAATTCACTTTGTAAAGACAATAACTAATTTTATTCAAATACCACGTCTCGTGAAATAGCACTGAGGAATTTTCTTGTCAAAAAATATTTAGAACGGTCACATAAAATATTCTATTTCACGTTCTCCGAAGTATGAATCTTTCAGAGAATATTGAAAGTTTGAACCAAACAATATTTTGAGCTTTATTTTTCATATTGAAAATTAAGCATTATAATGAAATATTATGCCTGTTGTATGCAATTTTTTGTTTAAAAATTAAACGTTTTACTTATGCCAAGATAAATAGAATATTTTATTTTTAAATAATTAATCCTGAGGTAAAACAAATATATTTTGTTCAACACCTGATGATTTGTGAATATCCCAAATACATAAAAAATGTGTTGATTAATAAGTGATTAAATAATATTTAAAAATCCGTTATAGACAGAGTGAAATAAAATACAAGTAAGCATTTAATACTATGAAACTAATAATTACATAAATGTTTTGACTATAAATGAAAAAAATACATTTCATTGTACGTTGTTATAGAATATATGTAGTCTTAAAATAAACTCATTTGATGATGTAACTTTTATGATTTTTTCTCTCTTTATTATAATTAAATAAGACCTTAAAAATAGGCATACGATACAATATATTATGCTAGTATTAAAAAAATACTTACCGTATTCAACACATGAAGTGGCGCCCAACAAATGAAAAACTCAGCTATTATAACGAACAGCATACGAATGACCTAAAACAATGAAAACATTTATAAAACTCGAGTAACATTTAATTGTGCTGTGTTTTTCTTTTGAATGTTTTTATTTCAATCGTAAAAACATGATTGCAACATATAAAGCCCAACCAATTATTAATAAGTGCAAAGTAGGTATAATCTTTCGTTTAATTACATAGAGATTTTAATGATAAATAAATAATGTAGATTTTAATTTAAAAAATGTATTGCTTCACAGTAAAATTTATATCCATATATTATACTTTCTTGTATTAATTTATCATTCCGTGAAGATCAGGACCGCATTAACTTATCGCGAGGATTATCATTTTCATAACGATGAGCGAAGTGAGTTTTAACAAGTAAAAACAATGTTTTATATAATGACTTTTCTACTTAAAAATGACTAAGATGTCCGTTGAAAAATGTATTATTTTATGTTATCGATAAGAAAACGATCTAGAGATTAGGACCGGGTTGGCCCATTACGAGCACTATTAAATGATGAAAATTTATATCTATACAGCTTACAGTGCTATTCATATAACATTAAACAATACTATAACATTAATGTTCCAGATTAAATATTCGTCAGTCGATACTGCTCGTGATGAGCGAAACCTTCTGTTCTGATCTTTGGGAAAATGTGTTTTTTTTTTAATACAAATCTTTTACAGCAAGAAATAACAGTGAACATTTTAAGCGATAAAATAAAATATTTTTTGTAAACACAAAAATATAATCACATTAAAGATAATTTTGTATTAATTTTGTACATCTAACATTTATCTGGAAAGTTTTCACTTTAATGGGATTAGGTGAAAGTTGAATAAAAATATTTTTTTATAATACAACATTTGGTACGTGTCAAAATGATACCGGGTTTGTTGAGTTTTATTATTTTTCCTGACGTTTTGTTTAAAAAGAAAGTTTTTAGTGAGTGGCGGAAAACTAAACTATCTATATAATAACAAAAATTATCTGTTTCAAAGCACGAAATATCCATTTCAATTTAAAATAAATACCAAAAATCTTTTGTCCAATATAATAATAATACACATAAGCCTGAAAGATGATTTATTTATGGAAAATAGTTATATTTTTAGTGATAGACATTGAAAACTTAATTTTAAATGATACGGTGTTTTTTTTTAACCCACGTCCACGTCTTATGTGGACCACATAGACTCTCAATGAAAGTATTTCATAAGAAGTTTCTCTACAATAATTGCACGTTACTAAGTTGCTGAACCTTACTTTTTTTCGAATAGAGTAAAGATAGCTAATCATTCTTGCTATGCTTCGTAATCTTAGCTGGAAAATACTTTACATAGTAGGATTTGAGCCCGTAAAATGCGTCATGGAAACCAACGACATTGACCACTGCGCTACGGACTCGACGATTGTGATTAGTCAAAATATGTTGTAATTAAAAGAACGAATGATGATGCCAAATATAGGTCCTTAAAATAAATCTTTAAAATCATGCTTAGAAATTGTTTAATTTATTTATCGATTTTTTTTGATGATAAAAAAAAACCTTTCTTTAATTGATTAATTTAATCTAAACGACCCTTTCTTATAAATAAATTGAAGAATTAATTCGCCATCTATTGTTTTAATAAATATTTATAAATGATGTGATTAGTTAAATAAATTCAATTTATACGCTGAAGGAGTGAAATATTTTGCCTAATGACAATTCGGCCGAACGCCTTTGACTTGAACTTCAGTTTCCCACCCACCGGCGCGCTTCTGATTTGCTGCACACAAAAACTATTCTACTAGATTGGGCTGAAATATGTTTTAATAGAAAATTATGATTCTTTACGTGTCTGCTTCACCATTTTTTATTTGAACGTTATCAAACTATTACTCCCCTTTTCTTCTTTTTGAGACGACCTTTTTCAGTGCCCTAAATTATCCACTTTAGGACAACTTTTGGTAAGAGACTCTTTGTTGCTCCCCAATGTGACCTTGTCTGTGGCGTAGATCAAACTTTTTGATATTAAAGTTCGTCTTATCATCACGAGAAAAGTTGTATCCACATAACAAAGTAATAATTAATACATTTCTGTGAAGAAATATTAAGAAATTTGTGTCCAAGTCACGAATGAAGGCGCGCAATAATTAAGTTACGTGACTAAAAAAATTAAATAAAACTAAAATTTATAATTGCAAACCTGAAAACATTAATCTAAGCGTGTTCAACTCGCGCCTCATAAGTTGCCTCAGAAAGTAATGTAATCTATAAAAATTTTCTGATTTTATCGACTTAATTTCGGTCAATATAAATATGTGATTTTCACACTAAAAAGCGATTTATAATTATCGATTGAACGTTTTCGTCAAACTTATCTTTGCAAATAAAAATAACTTTGTATCTATTTTATCCGAAAGTAATTTTATACATATAAAACACAGACAAAAAAACAAGAAGGAACATTTCTCAAGACTCTAGAATATACTAATAATTGCAACTAATGTTGTTGAAACATATCCCCTTAGAGTCAAAGAAACGTATCTCATTTTTCTCTACTTTTCAGGAGAGAAAACAAACAGGTTTCTTCAGTTATCTGTTACTTCCTAATTTTTAACAGGCGCAAATTATTTTTTCATTTTCTTAAAAGGTGATGCTTTGACTTCTTGATTTATTTGTTATTTAGTAAATATTTTTTATAAATTGCCTAATGTGTTAATATGTTTTCAGATGATATAAATTGAGATATATCTGCACATCCACTGATCCTATTGTTATGTATATTTGTCATAGTATGTAGCTAAAAAACGTCAAAAATCAAGATAGGTTTTTTTTACTCGAAAGAGTCACACCTAACACTATGTTTTGTGTTGTCCATTTTAAATTGTATAAATAAAAACGTATAGAAACGTACAAAACTCAACAATAAATTTTCGTTCTCTGAAAAAAAATGTTTTAGTTGTGACTCAAACCATTACCGTTCAAACAATGTAACTCAAAAGAGTCAAAGCATTGCACACACAATATGATTTAAATTATTACATTTCCAAAAAAAAAAAATGTTTTCGACTTGTCCGACATTATTTTACACTAAAATACTAATTCGTTTTTTTAAATAAAAGATAAAACTTAAAAAATAAAATAGTTTAATTAAATAGCTGTGTTTCATCGTTATTTACTCTGTTATGATCTTTCACATCAAATGACCATTCAAATATTAACAAGCCAATCATTTAAGTTTATTAGCCATCATTAAAATTACTTAGAACCAACGGACACATTTTGTTTATTAATGCATGACAAACGAATTATTCAATACAATGTTAAAGCGGCATATAAAAAATCTATACTAATAAAACACCATCAACATATAATTCATCAGTATTTCAAAATTTTAAATTATGATCAAAATTTGGTTTCCGGTGAAGCTCAAATCATATTTTAAAAGCTTAAAAGCTTACGATTTATTTAAACAACAAATTTGAGAAGTAAACACAAAACATTAAGTAGGTCACTAAAAATTTCCATATTTATCGGGAGCGAATTGAGAAGTTGCATCGCTCTCGAGTTGAACGTCTCGAGTTCTTGACGGGAAGAATAAAGGATTGTAGAAAAATAAATACATTGAACTGTCCACGTTTAATGTTTCAATTCTAATTCTTGGTGAAAATTCGTTATATTTATTTTAAAAATATACACATCGCTCAATGAAATCAGAGCGCGTTTCGGTCATTTCAAGCATTATCAACTTTTATGTTTAGTTAATAATGCACGCAATGAGTAACAACGAGTAAATATTAAGACTTTTTCACTAAATACAAAAAAGTTTCGTTTATATTTAAGCAATATGTATTGTTCCTATACTTTCGTTTACGAATTGTCAGCATAATTGATTTATTTATTTAATAAAATAATAGTGAAATGAGCTATGTAACAAACACTTTTTGATGTCAGTATTATTCTCTTAAAGGCAATTTAACTATGAAAGTGTTTAGTGTTAAAACTCTAAATTTTCATATTTATTCATAAAAAATATCATTGTGATGATTATAATGACTGGCTGACTTAACAGTCCATGCAATTAAATCTATTTTCGATCAAAAAAAAACCAAAGCTTCTTATCTACTCTCGCGATGGCAGGTAATGGAAATTTTAAGATGTTTAATTTATTTAAGATTTTGACTGAAGGTGCTTGGTAGAATTTCAATATTAAATTTGAATCGTTCAAATTATGTACATTCACACAGATTTTGTCAATAACCACCCGGGTTTCGCCTTTCGGCATCTTCAGGCGTTCAAGTGCACGGACGAACTTTTCAATGTCACTTCAAATTTGAACGATTCAAATTTAATGTTTAATTAATATGTCTATAATTTATGATGGGTAAACGAAACCACTACTTAATCAACAAATTAACTAAACTTTTTTTACGTATACAATTTTATCACTCACATTTTTCTTTGCTTCTATACTCTTGTCCATATAGTTTGATCTGATAGCATGTCTTGTGAATGTATACGTTGTTTCAATGGGCTGGCCGCCTCCACTTGCTCCTCCAGCTTGACAAAGACCATCTCGAGAAGCTGCCCGCCTGACAGAAGTCCGAGATATTCCATTTTCTCTTGCAGCTCCACTTTTCGGGATGCTTACCTGTATATGTATCATACAAGTAATCAAATACATGTTATGAATATTAAAGTAACGTTCCCACGAAGTTCAGAAATTCCAGTATTGACGTTTTTTGTTTAAGTAATTGAAATTATTGGTTAGAAACAAAACGATCTAAAATATTAACATAATGAATATTACAAATCGCTCTCTCAAAAGTTTAACATTTTATGAATATGAAAATTAAAGGTGATGTATTTTACCTATAAATAAATATTTCAATCATGAATCTTGATGATGAACGTTGATGGGATTTCGTCCATACGGTATTGGGGTCACGCGACTTCATTTTGGGATTGAAACATTCATATTTCTTATTTTTTTAAATAATTTAGCAATATTTGCCATTAATTTGAAATTTAAAAATCGTGCCAGATAAAATCGATAACAATTTTAATTATAAGTCACTCGAGAAGAACTCGCAGAAAAAATAACATCAATAACACCTATGTTCAAGATCTCAAATTTAATATAAATTGAAAAAATCTTAATCTGATATTGACTTGATTCCAGACCAGCCTGATCACTAGGGATAGAAGTTCTTACCGATGTGACTACAGATGTATGGATTAATAGACCATTTCAACAGTATTTGTTTTGATGATAACTGTGTTAAAGTCCCTTTCCCAACCTAAGCTCCAAGTCTCTCTTTGAAATGGAGTAGTAATAAGCTAGTCGTATACTCTAAAACATTTCTAGGAAGTTTTATCTAAAAATTAAAAAAAAATCAATCGATCAAAGCATTGATGTATTAATGTCCCTTCGGGAATTTAAATCCGTGACCCAGTTGTGTAGTATCATCGGCTCATTCCAAAATTGTTGAAACATGAACCATGAATGTAATTTAGTAGATAAAAATAAATTTTGAATGTAATTTTAGAATTCAGTCTCAAACATGTTTGATAACATACAAAATATCATTCCAAAGTAATATAAAACTAAAATGTACATTGTTTTCTGAAAATGAAATTCAAGTTTGTTTTTTTAGCCATTTTGGAATGAGCCGTGTTTGCAAATAATACCTTCATAGAATAATATGAACGCTTTGTAACTATTATGTATGGGTGGTAATATAACGTTCTACATTTTGTACGATGAAAGCAAATGAATTTTACATTAATTGAACCACGTTCTCCACAGGGAATGTAGAAAACACTTAAGACAACACTTACTAATCGATTAATGACCAATAAACTTAGTTGCTGACTGTATATTCCCAATTTGTAGTTGCAATAATTAATCATTAGTTGAGAAGGCGTCCAAACTTATTGGGCTAACTGCAAGAGTTATAAGACGGTATACCTGTAATTCGGGCGTGCCTGGCATTTGTTAACTCTAATTATCCACATATGAAACACATGAGTTTGACAATTTAGATTACTCCACTAACTAAGAATTTCTTTTTTGTTGAAAATTTCTGCCAAGTATATTGTTAAAAATATAGTTTAAAATAATGAAACGTGTGCCAATAAAGATCAACTAAACGAGATTTTTTTTTTTTTTTTTTGCGGCTACTTATAAAACAAAACGTAAAGCGCTTAACTTTTTTACCTAAATACTCGGGCAAATTCAAGATAATTTTACCCAGAAAAAAATCAGGTAAATGATTTTTTACTTTATCGTGATCTGTATTTTTAAAATTGATCTTGTTACTTTTAACATAGAATTAACGGTAGGCAAAAATAAAACTTTTTGCGAAATCGAATGAAAAATAATGGCTTTAACGCCATCTTATTTATATTGGTTTACAATTTTAAATCCAGTATTGTAAAACTGTATAAGTAAACAAAAGAAAAAATAGTACAATATTCCAAAATAAAAGGATTTTCATATTGCACGGTTTCATACTAAAAATACAAAACTGTTACAGACAGAAAAATATTTTTTTTTTCGTTATATTATGCCAGTTACTGACACTGAGCACACCTATATCTTACAGCCACTAAAACAACTGTCGCTTAACACTTTATAGTGGTAAACCTTTTAAAATGAACAAAATCATACTTCGAGTAATGTTGCCAGCTGTTAAAGTTGACAACAGTTAAGCTCCGCACCACACTTGACGTAGCATACGCCACGTAAAGTGTGTCGAGTATATTTGCACCACTACTTGTGTATGAAAAGAAAATAGCATCTGACGTTTGCGCCGATACAGTAACGTATTAAATGTTATTCTTGAAAAGTTTCTGGCTCTCTCGCGCCATCTCTTCTTTCATAAAATTTCAAAAGAAAATTCAGAAACGAAATAAGCAGAGAAAAGTTTTGTTTAATATAACAATGATAGCGGTGACGTACGCTAAAAATGTTTTTTTTTACAAATGGTTTTTGTTTTCAAGAGTTTTTGGTTTTATTGTCTTAAGAAATTAAGGCGAAGTGATTACACTCTAGGTTTGCGTTTTGCGATTGCAGTTATGAATCCACGAATGGGAAACAAATATTTTTTACTCCATTTAAGAGTCTGTGTGGTGTTAACAACGCACTACCTAGCTAATAAACTCAAGTGAGGCCTATAATTTAATTATATTATATTTTCGTTTTATTTTTGATTTATAAGCCAATATCGAAATAAGATTTCTTTGTGAATCATACATTTGTGAATATGAGAAAAAAAATATTTTGAGTGAATGCATAATATGTACTATAAAATAAATGATTCATAATAATTATTATTTTTTTAAATAAGTATTTTTTTAAAACGTTAAATACAAGGTAATGGTAGTAGAATTAATTTATACTTTGACAGTTTTTATACATTTTTGACAAATAAATCATACAATACGAAGAATATTGCATGCTTTTATCAAAATTGTATTTTTTACGGTTATTAAATTTGAAAGACTCATTCTATATATTTATGTTCTTTGCAAACATGCATATTCAGCTGTGTATGATAATATTAATTTTTATAAAGTAATATTTCATACACGTTTATCACTTTAGAAGGCGATCATAAATTAATATTCAAATATCATATTACATTACCAAAATTGTTTCGTCACAAGCTCGAAAAAGTCCCCACATGCATAATTACTAATTATAAATTCTGAAATATAAGCAACGTCAAAATGATAAATGGGTAATACTTGAAGACGATAATAGTTGGTTGTGTCATAAGCCTTTGCGTTTTTTTAATACAAGCGTAATATGCACTTTTCTTCATAAATCTAAGCTATTGTCAGTATTTGGTAAAAAAAGTTGTTAGTATCTACTTTGCGGTAAATTAATAATACTTTTTTTTGTATTTCTGTTAAAACTTTAAAAACAATAGAAAGAATTAAAAGAAATCCAGTTAAGGTACGTTATGTTGTATGAAACCCATCTTGGACAAAATGCATGTTAAGTTGTTATAAACATTTGATCTTTAATGTGCAGAGTACACTAAAACTAAAAACGTCTCAAATTTGGATGATTTTTTTTTATTTGGGGAATTTTAATATTGAAATTTATCAAGAGTGGTAGGCCTCAAGTGACTAAAATATAAATATTAGTGCTGTATGAACTAAAAATCCAAAATTAACAGCGGGAGAGGTTGCTAAAAGACTAAATATGCATCCAAATATGTTCACAGAACTTAAAAAAACTTTTTATTTTTTTAACCTTAAAGTTATACGCAAAATACGCAAAGACTTGTGGGACAACTTAATATTTTATATGAAATGAAGAAAGCTAATACGAAGGTCAGCAGTGTTGCACATAAGCTAAAATATTTACCCCAAAAGCATACAAATGGTCTCACCAAAATCTTTATATTTAAAAAAATAACGCTTTTTTGCGTATACATATTTTTCACAAATTTTATCAGCAAATAATGTTACTTATCTCCACTTACTATTTATTTAAATTAGTTTTGATAAGTAATACAGTAAAATGAGTGTATTTTCTAAATTCGTTCTTGAATGATAAAATATTGACACGAAACAGCCACTTTAGATAAATAATTTGTGTTAGGGCTGTTTTTTGCTACACGAAATCTCGGATAAGAGAAAAAATTCTCAATAAATATTCAGTATGAGAAGATAAAAGTCCCGCTAAATGAAAAATATTGCTCGCATAAATTCGTCGAAAAAAAAGTTATATTACCCGATGAACTAAAAGCAAGTTACATTTCAACTATGTTTTATTTCACATGACTTATCAATGGTAATATTTATTAAAAGAACTACCAGACAAGAAAATTACAACAGAGAAATATTACATCTTTCTTTCGTATTTATTACTTTTCGAGCAATATATTCTGGATTTATTAAATTATATATTTGAATAGCAGCACAGTATCTCATAGTTCATGAATCAAATAGTACACGCAGTTCTGACAAACGAATTGTTATACTTTAGGGATGGCTTATTATTTATGGTTAATAAAACACGCATTTCTTAACATATTAACATGTTATAAGGTGGCGTACTGGCATACTGAATTGTTGTTAAATTACTTTATCTCGAAATACCCTTGACATTATTTAATACATTTATGATAGTTCATTAATGTTGAGACGTTCGCAAAACATATTTGTTATTATGTAACGAATAACTATAAAATATGAGTCAAGAATTATACGTAACTAACGAATATACGTTTTGATTTTAATGAAACAATTGAATATCCGTAATTTGGTTTACAATTACTGTACATGTAGTTATTAAATACAATATTAAACCGGGGTTTTTTATGGTACGCATAATAAGATAAAAATAAACAACCATTACACATTTTTTTTATAGGAATTATGTTTTTGAAGATATGGCAATATTAAAGTGATTTTTTAAAAATAAAAACCCATAGATCGGTTCCCACTCTTATGTCATAAATAAGAGTAATTTGATGGAATTAAAAATGCAAACATGACAAATATATTTTTAATTAAGCCGTCTATTGTTTTTGATATTTTTATATTATTTTTGGGCTAGCTATTTCTATAATGTGACTAATGCATGTCACATTAAATAATATTCAACATACACTGGAATTTGGCTCTAGGTAATGAAATTTATTTATAGTGGTTCCTAATGTTCAGATTAACACATGAACAGCCGTTGTGCTATTAAATAGCGTTATTTAATCAAGAGCAATATCATTAAAAGGTTAACAGAGATAAAAAGTAGAGCTATCCATTTTTCGAAGTTGCGAGAAAAACACGAAAAACGTATTGTTGGCTTTTCGAGTTTTATCAATTTAAACTCAATTTTAAACATATGTAGCTCATCAACGCGTGCAACTTAAAATTTGTATGGGAAATCACTTAAAGTAACTCTGTGATTGGTCGAAATCCTAATTAACCAAACTGTTCTACTTTTGTTTCCAACGTCGTGGATAGTTCTGCTTTTGATACCAAGCATTATTTTCTTTTGCGTTTGTAGCACATTTGTGTGATTTTTAAACATTTTTTTAATTTCTAGCCATACACTAAAACTAGCAAAATAAGGTGACAGCATTAGTTTAATTTAAACATATACGGGTAAACATAACATGCTTTTGATACCAGACGACTCAACAGATTTCAATTTTACCCATAAATATTAAAAAACGTTTTTTGTGCCTTCTGTAAAATTTGTACTTTGCAAGCTACGTCCTTTTGCCTTTACAAACTCAAATTACGTATTAAAATTTTTAACTGATCCCTATTTTTGGCATAAATATACTATCTAATAATTCTATTTTTTTTTTAAATATTGTTGTACATCTAAATTGGCCTTTATCTTTAATATAAAAAATGGGTAATATATATTAAAGATATGCTCATTTTTATTTAAAATAAACCATATATTTGAACATCATATTTTGTAATGTCAAATAACGAGATCATTTAGAAAGCTTACACTAGAGGTCTGCATGGGACAAAATTTTACAAAACTACCCGGTCCGAGCCCGAAAAACTCACGCCCGACCCGGCCCGGGCCCGAGTCTAATACCGCACTTGTTACCCGAACCCGACCTATTTTAGCTCGCCGAGGAATTTGAAATCCTCGATTTGCAATATTTTTTCCCAGATTATCTCCGAGAGTCCTATTTTTTTTTAGCTCACCGAAGAATTTGAAATCAACGATTTGCTATACCTTTTCCCAGATTATCTCCGAAAGTCCTTTTTTTTTAAGCTCACCGAGGAATTTTAAATCATCAATTTGCTATACTTTTTCCCAGATTATCTCCGAAAGTCCTTTTTTTTTTAAGCTCACCGAGGAATTTGAAATTCTCGATTTGCTATATTTTTCCCCAGGTTATATCCCAAATTCCAAAGCCAGGCCCGGCCCGAGCCCGACTCTTAATTGAGCTTACCCGCCCGAGCCCGGCCCACGGGCCGGGTCGGGTAAGAGCCCGCGGGCCAGGCCCGGGCCTGTGCAGACCTCTAGCTTACACCCAGCTACATAAATTTATGACTAAACTATGTTCATCTTATATGGCGGACCGTTAAATCGTTAAACTTGCAAAGACAGAATATTTCATATGACAAAGTCTCATACAAGATTAAGTATTAGTAAATGAAGCAAAATAAAAAAATATGTTCATGAGGCTATGTGAAGATTTAATGACAAGAAGCTACGTGCAGTATGGATAAACAATATTTGAAAAGAATGTAAATTTTACAAAAGGTTTTTAATTTGTATTGTAATGGTAAATATATTTTTGTCTGATATTGTATTACATAAAAGTACTAGGATTGAGTAAAATTATGCTCCAAAAATATTTGATACTTGGACAAGCATTTCTTAGCTCAAACAATATTGTAAAATTTTGTTTCTACTGTCAATATTTAAAAAAAAAACCGCATTTGTTTGTGCTAATTTCACATTTATTTCTGAAGATCAAGACGACCGGATCATTTAAAAATGTTTGTGATGAGTGAAACCCATCCTAAGCTGAATGAATTTTATGAATGAAGTGTTGAACTACAAAATGAAATGTTGGTTTTTTCAATATTATGTCTTTTGGTATATTAAAAATGTTAGTATTAAAAGTGAAATTTTTAATTTACGGTCAATGTTTATTGCCATTTAAAAAAAACAGTTGATAAAATAAGTTTTTTTATAAATTAATTTAACAGATAATTTATAAAAAAATCTTAAGACTGTTCATTACTATTTTATTTAATTATCTCAACGCGCCGCAAGTAATAGTGAACAAAATACGGCTACAAGAACCAGAATATAATTTTACAACACAAATTATACCCAACTCAGGTGTCAAAAGACATTAAAAAGAGTAACAACTTTTGGCGGAATAAAAAAGCGGAAATTCTGACCTCGTTTACGATGATATGACTATAAAAATAAAAAAACCGGCCGTCATTAATTTCTCCTTAAAGATGAGTTTTATTACTCCTTCCATTCCAGGGTGGGGTAGTAAAATTGAGTTTCCACATTAATTTTGTTTTCTTGGTTAGTACAAACTCAACACTTTTCGTTATATAAGATTAATTAAGATGGCTTAAGTCCTTTGAAAGCGCTTGAGAGTATTTTTGGTCGATTCAACTGTAACTTTGTTATAAGAGAAGTGATTCAAAAAACCTACATATTATTATGGTTTTTACTTAACGATTTTTTTATATTTATGATAGTGCATAAATGATTTAATAACCTAATGGAAATTTCCAACGATGCGAGAGTTATTTTTTTTTTAATGCAGACATATAAAAGAAAAATTTAGAAATCTTACTCGTTTACTATAAATTTAGTAAAAATACATTCCGTGTCATAAAACTAGTAAAATATGCGATAATAAATATTTTTAATCTATATCCGCTGCCAATGTTAAGTAGGTATATAAAAAAATAATGACAAGTTAAAGCGTAATGTGTTTAACAAGAACTACACTTAAGTGAGTTTCTCAACCTCTTCTTTCAGGAAGAGTAAAAATAAAACGACTGGATAAAATACAATTAGTCTAATCGGTCTCTTGACTTCCTGTTTTTAAAATCAAATAAAACGGGATGGTAAATGAAAGAACTAAAAAGTGTCATAAACTTGGTTAACCATATATATTGAAATAATCAATATATGCAAGAGCTCAAAAGTGAGTTTGAGCTAAAGATTTTAAAATTTCGGCTTTTAGTCATGTACCAGACACGAGACATAATATTTTCAAGTGCCGGGAAATTTTCACGTCCAGTCACCGTAGTACTGAAGTAATTTTAATAAAAAAACTATTTCTATTCATGAACTCTGTCGGCAGGCCAAACTCATGCAAACTTTTTTAAAAGTTGAATATTGCTAAAGATGAAAAAAATGTATTTTTTATATTGTTTTTTATTACACACCATTCGAGAGATTCATTTGATTTTGCCCATGAAACAGTTTCATTTGAAAAATAATACATTGAGTCAAGAATTTTATGGGTATAATTGCAAACAAGCATCTGTCACATGTACATACAGCGGTCTTATTTTATGTAACTAAAATTAAAAAATATATATTTTGCCATCCAAAATGTATAAAAGTTTTCAAGGTATAAAGTTTCTCAAAATTATAATTGTATTGAATGTTTTTTTTTTACAAATAATAATAAAAAAATATCAAGTATCGTGTCCCGGGAACCAAAACTGAGAAGAAGTGTAGATATCCTAAAAATGTATACTTATTATATGTTGTCTCGAAACAAAATCCTTAGTTTGAACCCTTGACATAGCAGCCGAGTGAGTCCAAAAACGTTGACCACTCGTCTAAAAGAGTGTCTTAATAATTACTTTAACTTCATCCATAGCATATTTTTTTTCCGTTTTAAAAATTTCGCAATTTTCTTTTAATAATCATTGTGGTTATTTATCACTTACAATACGACGAAATCCAAATAAAAAATTGTTCAATAACGGAAAAAGTCAAGTTCGATAGTTAATATTTTATATTTTTTTCGACTTAAATAGTCTTATAAAATCCATCTGATTTAAATACAATGTGTCACTTTATTATAAATAAACTTTGTGACCTACTTCAAGGTAAAAAAATCTAAAATGAAAAAATTATTTATAGTAGCTGTACAGCTAAAAATATCCGTTGAAAATTATGAAATATTAAGAATATCAAACGCGAAATAAACAAAAATTAAAATTTACGTATTTATAACGAAATTAAAATCACCCTCACAGCTCAGAAGACAAATGAAAGCAAGTAAGAAAAGAATGGCAGTTTCAAAAAAGTTTCCTGTCTTATTGCTTGTCATTTCAAATTCCCCAGCTGAGCTTTTGTTGTACTTCCTAAAACTCGCCTGCCTCAATGGAAAACAGGTGACCTTACGTTATGAAAATTCGGGCTGGTAACGCACCTGCATCATTCCACGTAGCAGCCAAACTTTTACGGAGCTTTTTTTCGCTTTCTCTTCTTTAGCAAACGCTCCTTCGTTTCTCTTGTTGTAGCCGTTGGTGTTGTTGGGGTGGCGGGAGGGTGAAAGGCGATGCCGCCTTAATGGTGTCACTGGAGTGAGGTTTGAGATGGCGCTGTTTGAAGAGCAATTGTTTGAGTCTTGGTGTATTAGTGTCACGCCGTTCATTGTCGCCGAGCTGTAGGATCTCTCCACTGTAACGAGAAAGAGCAAAAGAAACAAGTTTAGTAGGGAGAATATAAATAATCAAGATAATTATTTTCATCACTTGAGTCATCTTTATAAGGTTTGTGATAACGGTTGTTTTTCTATAAAAAGATGCCGAGATTGACACTGATTAATCTCTTTTACAACTTGTTAAAACAGAGGTAGAGGAGACTCACCAAATAACCTGAAATTAAAAAAAAAATGTACTAATATCACATAGTTTCCCGATGAACTAAACCGATACAAATATTTCTTGATATATTTAAAAGTGTGTAGTGCAAAAAAAATTGTGTTGAAATATGTATACAGTAAACTCTCCCATAACGCTGAGTTAGGTTCATTGTTATAAGAACACGCGTTCAAGGGCCCACACACCTTGAAACAAATGTCCTGGAACATTTACGTTATGTCTCAGGAACTATGTTACAAGAAATTTTATTGAACACACGAAGAGTCACAGAAACGTCACCCGTTGCTGTAATGTTGGTTAGTGTTACGACCAAATGAACGTTGTTTGATTTTTTTGGATGCCAACAATGCGAGTAAAGTAAATTGCTAATGTTTATCAGTTTTTTATAAAGAAAATACAATTATTTTATCATCCACGATGACAGTTTATACCATAGATAATTCTATAAAATATTTTTTTTATAGCACCATAGAGAGCCATTGTCGATGTCAAAAATAAATCTCTAAAATGACTCATGATGAGCCGATTTCGACGAGTGCTGAATACGTATATATTCTTGCAAGTAGTATTCGGTTTTATGCTAAGCATAAAATAACACATAAATTCAAGATTATTGTTGGTATAAATACTACATCAATAGTTGTATCAATGCAGATCGAGACAAAAATATATTTATGTCTGTCCTAGTTAATTTTCAGAATTTATTTTGTTGGTAAAAAAAAGTAATGAAAAGTTCGTTCGGAGAACAATTGGAGAAAGATGTACAAAATAGGTAATTGAAGGGATTAAATAAATTGTCGAGCATCAAAGTTTTTTTTACTAAAAAAACATTAAATTGGATTACCTTCTTTCGCAAAAACGTATTTTTTATGTGAATTTAAATAACATATTACTTCGTCATCATGGAACTTCGTATTTTTGCATATATTTCATTTGATTATTCTCGTACGAAGTTAAGGGAAGTGTAAGCGTGAGAACACGTACGTAAGTAGTAGAGTTTTGAGAGATGCATAAAGAAAGAGTGAACGATAAAAATTTGAATGTTTTAAAGTAATTTTCATCTCATAAATTAATTCATCGTCACCGAACCATGCCAGTCTCAACGGAATTTCATTTAACATAGTAAAATTATTTAAAAATATTCATAGATAAATGATTTTCAATGCTTTGAAACAGATTCATTCCATGAAATAAACCAAACTGTATGCGTTGCCTAAGCTAAATGGAAAATTTTCTTATTCAGCGACCTTTATTTGAATGAAATAAAATTACAACATAAAATCGCACGAATTATGGCTACGAAAGTGGTTGATACACATAACACAAGTCACAAATCAATAAAAACTGTTTTAACTTTAGGAGAAATGTTAAATTAACATTGGTTTCGAAATATTTAATCTAGATCTAATAAAACAACGACAAATAATGGTTTTTTGGTTTAAAAATTAAAAAAAAATCTATTATTATTTTTGAACATAATACAATTATAAATCAAAACAACTCGTTACTGCTACCTAATGGATCACAAGACGTCACAAGAAAATGATTTATTGCCAATCACGTTAACATTGAGACTTATTGCATTTGGAACTGGCATTCTAGTGCACATGTTGTTTACAAAAATAATAATAAAAAAATTAAGTCTTATAATTTTAAGTCGTTGGCATAGCAACCCAAGACAATCTTAAAAATAATTGTTGTAAAAAATTGTCTGTCACACCTTTTTAATATTCTTACATCATTTTGTAACAATAGCGTTGTACTAATTATATTTTCATCAGTTGATAACAATAAATAATGTGGAAATAGTCCAAAAAGTTTTTTTTTAATATACTGCTTTTCCACTAAGGAGAGAGAACACATTTAAATTATAAACTTTGTAAGCATTGTTGCTAAAATAATTTCAGCAAAATGCTGTGTTCCCCTCTACTTAAAATGTAGAAAAAGAAATCGACAGAACTCTATACTAGTCAATACTTCAAATAAATAACATGAAACATATAATTTATGTAAATATTTTATATTTTGTACATATATCCAATATAACACGTCAATTGCCAACTAGCTGCCGCTCTACAACTTTGCCCGGAAAAATATAGTTTCAAGTTTGTAATTGGTGGTATTAATCATGTGGTTGGCAAAAAAATGTGTTAAAAAGTTTCCGATTTTCCTACTTGGAAAATTTTTCATCTACGTAATTAATTATTATCGTAAAAGAAAAATCTACATTAAAACTTGGCAAACGGTATCATGAATTATAAAATGTTGACATTATGAATGGTCTTTCCCATACTGCCACGAACATGTTTAAAATAAGCCATGTAGACAACAAATCTTTTTTTTTACGTCAAATTTTCTCGTCGCTAGTGGAAAATTTTATACGAGAACACGTAAATTACTTACACTGTTTATAAAAAAATGAATATTTGAATTTAAAACAGTAATGTAACTAGATGAAGATATTTTTTAGCATAGCTCATACCACAATGAATAGCACCACGTCAAATTTAAAATATAAACACGAAAACATCAAATTATTAGTCTTTAGCAACGACAAACAAAGTTCTAAGCAGATGATACTTTTTCGCCTATATTGTTTTAGTTGTACAGTAGATATACTATGTAGGGCCCTAATTTGGTCTGGAGGTGTGAAAGTACAAAAGATTCGATTAAACAGGCTACTTTTATTTTTCCCATGTACATATATAGATTATTCTTAAATTTTATTAAGTAAGAATGCTAAAGGAATATCTCTGTAGTGTGAATCAAAAAATCATTTATGTATCACAAATATCTTTCTCATTGACCATACTTTTGTAATAACTGTAAATTATGTATTAAGATCGAAAGCGCTTTCACTTATCGCAAGCATTATTAACTGATGATAATATTTGCAATAAAAAAGAAGAATACGCGCTTAAAAAAATGCCTATCCACCAATAAACTATTGAAAATAAACACAACAGGAAACATAATCAACCATTTCTACCAATTAAGCTTTGTTTTATTTATCAGACATTTTATCAATTGAATGACAATAAAAAACTTCACAATGTCACAGAGAAAGATTCTCAAAATTTTTCAAGCAATAAACTTACGACTTTAGGAAGCTTAGTAAAAAAACTTATGACTTATAAAGCATTTCTTTGAATTCTGTATTCGAACGGTGGTTTACTGTTTTTTAATGGCCACTCAAATACAGTATAGACAAGTGATAAATATAATAAAAGTTAGTGATTACTTAACGAGCCATACTCTTCTACCTAATTTTTTTATTCGTAAACGATGGTATGAATAGTAATACTTTCTGAAAAAAGTAAGAAAAAGTAGTAATAAATATTTTTTTCAATAATATGTTTAAAGAATTCAACGCTGTGGTAGTAAAATTATAATTAACATTCAAATACTGCGTCAAAAAAAATCGTCTGATTTTTTTAGCGATGAAATATTTAATGTATAGAATCTCAAGTAATCAATCTAACACAATAATTATTTTAATTGCTTTGCTACTGTCAGAATCAAAATACTCAACAACAATTTAACCCTTAAATGAAAAATGTACTACGAAAAATACAAACTATTTTATTTTGCAAAACTGACAATTTTAACAAAGTTTTTTATACCCAATGGTAAAATACAAATTATTAAACCATTTTTTTTTAAAAATAAAAATGTTGTGGTGGCAAGAGGTTGTTGGTTCTAGTCTGCAATGAAAGTAAGGGTGCCAGAGTTTTTGGAAATATTGATTTTATGCAATATTTAAATTCACTTTTGACTGTTAAAAAAATCGATTTTTGCATAATAAAAATATAAGTGCATTTTTTAATTGATTATTTACGATAAAATAATTTTGATTAAATAGAATGATGCAACTTTTGCGTGTTCTTTTAGGAAAAACCATGTTTTATATTATATAAAAAAGTAGAAAATTATGCATTAAAGGGTTGAATCAGGCTTGTGGTCAAACAAACGTAACTTTGAAATTAGTTGTAATTATGATTGAGCTGATTTCAGCAGAATTTTAATATTTTCGTAAATGAAGTCATGAAAAAAACAAGCGTAGTTTTTTTGCTTTTACAATGACGTGCAAGGTAAAGAAGGTATTTTTTTAAATTTCATTTATGGAAAAAAACAAACTCAAACATAAAACATAAAATGATAAAATAAAGAGAGTTTTCTGATAGTATTTAGTTTTAACTTTTTAAAAATATTAACGTGTTTTTTTCTTTACATTTATCTAACTAAGTAGTAAGCAAACAATTCATTCATTTTATTTTTTATTAAAATTTCATAAATATGTGGATATTCATCGCGTACATTATGTACCACGTTTACGTATAATACGATGCCTAATGACTTATTATAGATTATTTCAACGGTATGTATGTTGACAGTGATCATTATAACGTCGCAGATTTTAATTACAAAATATATTTGTATAATTGGGCCCATTAGAGGTGCAGTGAGCAAAGTGGTATTAAAGAAAAAATAAGTTAGATGCGTTGTAATATTCTACACGAATAAAAGTATATTAAATGTCAAGCAATCTTACTTAATACACATTGCAATAGTGTAATCTCCGTAAAAAATATATGAAATCCACTAAAACACCAAATAAAGATGTCTAAAATTTTATTTACCATTTCACTAGTTAGCTCATATATTTATGATAAACTAAGGATTCTTTTGGATCAGTTTTTGAAGAAAAAATCAGGTATTAGAATACAAGATGAAAAAAATGATAAATTATTTGTAAAAAAAACATTTAATCCTAAAATGAAATTGGGTTTAAATTTTTAAAAATACTCTGTTGACAATTTCTATGTTGTATAATAAACGCAAGCCAATGGCGTTAAACACTAAGCTACCGTATCGTGGAATAGAAAAATAAATGAAAGCATTATAGATAAGCTAGCTATCTTGTCACCGTGCGTTGTCCGTATTTTTTTTTTGTACAGCTTTAATATACAACGAAAAATCCGGAAGTCGTTCAAAATTTTCTCTCATTTTTTAAAGCTTTCCAGAAAAATGCCAAAGCTTTTTGAAACTGCTTTGTTTTAATTAAATTACGGATTACTTTATAATAATTCAGGCCTTGTATGCGCTATCATTTTTATTGGACTCCAGTCGAAAATGTTTTGCTGGGTCGCTTTGAAGATTTTAAATATACAGTGCGTGACATATTAACACAAAAAGGTTTTTGATTAACATTTTTATTCATACTTATTAAAATAATACATCCATATTTCAAAACGAAAACACATAAGTGTTAATATAATACATTACAAGCGAGTGAGCCATAATGCATTCTGAGTACCAATAATTGAGCCCCTGGGTGACATCTAAGTGTAGAAGTGTTGATGGAATATCATTAAATATGTTTTTATCATACGAATTTCAGAAACCTTCGTGGCTGGAACAGAAATTAATTCATGGAATAATTATATTTTTCGGAAGAAAAATAAAATTAACCCATTTATGAAAATACCTTTTAGTAGTATTTTAAAAATGTGTCAAACTGAAAACACGAATGAATTAATCAGAAATAGTCGAATTGGTTGATTTTTAAATATAATCAAATTGATAATGACTGTTGATTGAAGCTGTTGATTGACTGTTGATTCAGCAAGAGAACATTTTTCATAAAGTAAAAAGTTTTATGTGTAATGTGAACTATTGGTTCATTAATTAAGCATATTATTTCTGAATAGAAGAGGACATTTAAAGAAATCGTGCTTATTTAACGGAGAGATTTATTTAATCAATATTATATTTGATGTATAATCTGCAATGCTCTTACTAATATTGTCTGCATGATGAGTTTTATTTATATTGCAGCTTTTATCACAATCAGTCAAAGAACGATTGATTCATATTCCTTAAGTATAGCTTAAAACGTGTATTCTCTATATTGATTGCAAAGTTGGAAACAAGTTATCTTTTACTAAACGACTATTTGCATGTTAACTGTTTTCTTAATTTTCTTTTAATCAATATCCGCTTCATATTTATTGATTTGACATTTACTTGGTAGAACTCCATTTTAATAGGGTAAAATATCAAGGTATTTCAGTTCTACAGTTTTTTTTTTAAAGTTAAAGGTTGATAGCTATTTCGGCTTACGCCATCGTCAGAACTAGTTCTGTAGAACTGAAATACCTTGATATTTTACCCTATTAATATCCGCTTCCATTGTGAACCAAATGGCCTTTTGATTGAGGTATCTTAACAGAAGTTTTTCTGCGAGTACTGATTGTTATTCATTAGGGATAGAGGGTTAGTGCTAGGATAAAACTAGTGATTAACTTATCGCTGTGTCAACGTTACATATTATTTAGGATTGGAATGGTGAGAAGGAGTTTTCAGACTCACAAATATCAATGATTGATTGATAAAATGCTGCTCGTACTGGGACTCGAACACAAGAAAGCCAACCACGTTGACCACTACGTCGCGGACCTAGTTAGATATTTATTTCGTAGAAAAAGCGTATTACGGTTATATATGTTATATTGATAAATGTAGCCATTATCACTAGATGTGTTGTCTATTAGTGGTCACTATCAGTGAAAAATAAGGCGTGGGGCGTACATAACTTATAATGTAATTACATTTATTCTTTAAAAAAAATGCCAAGTTATTCGTGTGCTATTTGGCACAAGAGACCTGGAGGTAAAACCTATTGATCAGCCTGAAAAATTTATAACCTGATATTTCATTTATATTAATTATTGGCCAAAGCAAGTGTTTATCATGTTTACACTTCTTCCACTCAACTCATATTGCTTTTTAAAACGGAGAATATAGTGATGAAATTGAGAAACTATTCAAAATTAAGTTTTATTTCATACAACGTAAATGTCAATTAACAAGTTAATTGCTTTCGCAATGTCAGCAAACATAGATACAAAAAGTAAAAATAATATTTTTTATTGACAAATAAGCCAGCAAGTTGCTGCGTAATACTTTTAAAAGAGATATTTAATGTCATAATTACACACATATAATGTAAAATAGTCTGTTAAGAGGCTTGATAAGTAGTCAACATACTACTTCCGGAGCAAACATTGCTTTTTCGAACCTCTACGCTTCTCTGTCTCCCACCAATTGATTTACTTGCTCACATCACATGCCAACATTTTTACCGAGTATATCCTATAGATAGTCTCCGACAGTTGTCCAGGATGCTGGAATCCTACCAGTTGGAAAAAAATCAGGCAGGACTAAGACTATAGAGGCATCCGCAGTACGAGACCCAGCCAGTTCGAACGTCTCTCAATGACCACTAACGCGAAAGGGTGCTGTCTAGTTCTGTTAGTTCCCAAATCTCTGAGTACCTCACTCCCATTATCCGACACAACAGTCTATTCTCGAAGTTTGATACACAATGTTCCTGAGTCTTCGTCATGTGACATGATTCACTATCGTAAAACAGCGCTGGTAAAATGAAAGCGTTGTCCTGAATCGTCCTCATTGAGTTAAATGTGGCTTTAGCTATTCGATTAGTGATTTTTTTCTTTATACTACCGTTTTCCGAGATGTGTATCTGAAGCTGTCGACCCTCTCAATAAACTATTCCGCGATGGTCAGAGCCATATCACAGGATAAAGTAAAAACCAGAATAGTCCTTTAACAATCGTTCGAGTTAATATATATAAATATTTTTAATATATTTATTTAAAAAAAAAAACTATTTAACATGTATGTATATTAACAGAAGAAAACCGTATACTTTTTAGACGTAATACTCATCGTTTAATTAAAGCTTCCTGTAATCTGGTAAATTGACCGATTTTTTAATCATGGAAATAGTTCTAAAGGAGAAGAATTTTTCTTTTATTACGTTAGCGTTTTGATTAAGTGAGCTTTTCCTCAGTATATAATTTGCTTTATAACGCTTCGCTGGTTTTCAGGTCACATCGTATGCAATGTAAAAATGCTTTAGATTATTTTAGTAAAGGCACATGCAGCTGTGACTTTGGCGAGCACGTTTATCATTCATCATATAAGCTTTGATGCGAGTGCTTTCATATTATCCTTTTGTTTCCGTATAAAGAAAATCTCTCTTTAATAAGAGATGATAAAATAAGAATCTCTCCTTTACGGCATTGTAGCAAAAAATAACATAAAAATAAAGCGTAAACTGCAGAATATTGTTGAAAATATGATATTTAAGAGATTGGTATTCATAGTATTGTACTACTTAATGTTATTAAATGAGCCTTCAAAAGATGAAATGAGACAAGTAGTAAAATGGTAAAACTTTTTTCTGGACTTTTAATTAATACAATCACGTCTTTATTTGGCGTTTTGGTTGATTGAATATTATTATTTTAGAGATAATACTTTTGCAGTGTGTATTTACTGAGTAGACTTTATTTTTTTGATACTTTATGACATGTAGAATATAATAACGCACTTAACATTTTTTTTTCCTAAAATACCACTAGGTAACTCACGTCACCTCACTTTTATTTTTCACTTAAATATATTATACATTATACATATTTTTTTATGATATCTATCGGTCTTAATAAAACATGAAATATTCACAGCATATTGTATCAAAAGAAAACAACAATTTTCGTAAAAAAATCACATTATTTACTGAGATCAGAACCGGTTTTGCATTTTCATCAACTGATGAAAATATAAATTAATAGGTGTAGGGGTATTTGTTCTAAATGAAGTAAGACTAAACTAATCATAAACTTTGATTTGACAGTTACGCAAAATGCTGCACTCAAGTTAAAAATTAAAAATATTCTTTTGTTTAAGTTTAGTATGTAATTTTATCTCTTATATCTAAATAAAAACAAATTGTAGCAAAAAAAACTTTTCAAACATAACATTTTTTCCATAAATTTGGCATTAAATCGGTAAAGATCTTGATGGCACTATTAATATTTCATTTAAATTAGTTAAATAATAAAACCAATATTTTAATTTCAGAAGAATTATAAAATATAGCAAAATAACGTCAAAGTCAAAATTTTTTTTCGATGAGGCCAAAAAAACTCTAGAATATTTAACATAATTCCATTAGAACTACTTCTTTTGCTATTTTTTTCTTTGACTTATATATTATATATATTTCGTAAATTAATATTATTTAAAAAAAATGTTTTGTATACGTATCATATTTCTAATGAAATACTTTGTAAAGATCAATGGTTATGAAAAACAAATTCGTTACTACTTATATGCACGAACTTTGAGCATTTTTGAAACAAGTACATTATTACATATCTGCTATAATCATTTAGATATCTCGGTTATAGAAAATAAGAACCCGTATTTCACATTGAATTTGCTGGTATTTTCTGCAATCTACACCGTTAACGAAGTGAATTACAAATGCGCAGAAACTATTATTGAAGAGTTGTTCTTGTTTGTAAATGTCAAGTGAACAACGATTGTACCGCCTGAAAATTCCCGACAGCAGTGATTAAAAATGCGATTGAGTTTTTCAAGTAATTTGGAGGACAATAACTATCCGAACGATTGGTTCTTTGTAATAGAAATTACAGACAACTTCAACGTGAAAAGGGAAAAACTGAAGGGCTATTGGGTCGGAGTCGGAGTCGTGGAAAACGAGCGGCTCGAAACATTTAAAAAAAATAATAATTATGTGTATTCAAACCACAATCAACATAGTGTTGAGTTTTCATGCTTGGCTGACTAAAGATGATCTGATGGAATACATATCGACTGTGGAAAAAAAAGGACGTAACCCTCAGCTTTTTCAAAAAAACTTTTTTTTGATAATAACAATGTATACAGCTCGACACACGTTCTATCAAAAGAATGGAATCTTAAAATGCCGAATTAGTATCTAAATTTAGCTTTTATGTTTGAAAAAAAAGGCCTGTGAAAATTGCAACAAAGAAAAAGGACGTAAAAAAAAGTTATCCATCAAAAGACGTTTTTTGTGTCTCTTGTAAAATTTGATATGTATGGGTTACGTCCTTTTTCCTTTCCACAGTCGATATGTTTATATAAGTTAAAATGAAATTATTGAAAAATGTCTTCGGATTCAGAGTCGTCTTTTTTTTACACGACTTCACAGCCCTGGGCGCAACGGTTACCGTTGTGGGCTTCCGTGCAGGATCTGAAAGATTCAAGTCCCAGTACGAGCAGCATTTTTTCAATTTATTTATCGATTTCTGTTCAAAGGCATGTGTGTTCGTGATGTTTAAAAATTCCCTCCCACCTCTTTCGATACTTTAATAACTTGGCCTAGCGGGAGCGATTAGTCAACCACTCGTCATGTCGTGGTCTTACCCTTCTATCCATACAACTCTTTTCGAAAAAGAGAAGTTGAGCGACTGAGTAACAAACAGTTTTTGTAGAAAAGCTTCAGTTTAGATACCTCCATAACAAGGCCATATTCTCCACATTAGAAGCGGATATGGATAAAAATCTGTCATTTTATTAATTTGAAATAAAAATCAAATCACCTTTATTATGTTGCTTTGACTTTAGTACAAAAAAAAGTTTTTATTTTGAAATAATTTTAAATCTTTCGCAGGAATCATTTTTATTATTGTAACTCAATTAAAATAAAGAATTACGATTCTTTAATGAGTCAGAAGTGAACTTTTTTATGTATATTAATGGAAAAAAACTTTTATATTAGAAGCAATTTATGGGCAAACGACATTGACATTTAAAATTCTGTGTCTGGTAAAACAATTTGAGATACTCTAAGCGAACGCTTTGATGTTGGCTATTGAAATTTTAATTGAATAAGTATCCTGCTTCAAGCTGAAAATTTTTATACACAAATGTCATTTTATTTATGATAGCAAGCAACAATTCCAAAAAAAGCTATTCTTTAATTTTTTCCCTGTTAATTATTTTTATCTTAAAATGTAAATACATACTTTTATTATCAATAGATTCTTTTCTATATATCCGATTATAAAAACAGGGTATAAGAAGAGTGTTAAGCTAAGTACTATTGCTTGCAAGACCAATTCTTTGGAAAAAGCGTGGTTGAAAAACGGAGAAACAAAGCAGTTTTCGTTGAAAAATGGTAACTATAATATTGAATGTAAAATTGCGTCTTGTAATCAACGTCTGTAGAGCGCAGATGTCCACAGATGAAACCAAAAATAGATTTAAGACCAAATTGGAAGTAAAAATGAGTTCCTTTATTTTTTACAATTCTAATGATGCGTTGTAAAACTCAAAAAAATATATTTACCACTTGAAATATTCAGCAATATTCTTCCCAAACTTATCCAAATGAATAATTTTCTTATAAATCAATGATAAAAATAACCAAAAAACTTTATAACTAAAAGATAATTGTAAAACAAGCTCACTACATATTTAAAAAGTTGAAAGTGCATTTGGTACATATTGGAGTAGGAAATGCGTTGTTCTAAAAAAACGTACGAAAAATCAATCACATTATAACGAATCCATACTCACTGGGGTCGCAATAAGCGAAGGTTACCTGTGTATTATCATATCAATTGACTCAAGAAGCCGTTTTTTTTTTAAAATAATTTACATTTTTGTGTATGGCTTAAAGATGAATAGCGGTTGGGAAGCAATAGCATTAAAAATTGTGTAAGTTGGCAACCAACTTAATACCCTTTCCTGTTCATTAACTTCGATTCATAAAATTAATCTACGGTTTTTGGCAAGATACGCAGTATTTATTACGTAAGTACTCCGGTTTATGACTGACTTTTGGAAAACTCTGCCTTCTATAAATACAAGTTGGTTGACTGAAAAACATTTATTTTTAATTAAAAAAACTTTCATTAAAATTTTCTTTTTAATGTACACATCCCATATTAGGAGATAAGACGACTGAATTATTTAAAATTTGACCAAAATCAAAAAAAAACGCGTAAAACAATATTCTATTAAATACGTGATCATAATTTTTGAATTTTCAAAAATTGGTAGCGACGTTGAGAGTTTAGACCCCTTATTTATTTTATTTTATCATTAAACTATGCACCATTCAAATAAATTAATCATATATTTTAAAAACTAAATAGATTTAATAATTTCAAAATGTATTGAGACAAGAAAAAGAACACAGCAATCTTGATAGGTTTTTTTTCTAAATTGCACCATGATATCGCAAAGATAATCAGTGACCAATTGAAAAAATACAAGAAAGCATTTCAATATAATGTAAGGCAAAAAAATAACTGCCATTTATGTTTCTGACCTGAATACATATAAAATGACCTTGTATATTAAACAGAACCGAAAAATATACGTTTTTCACCGCTAAAAATAACCCGTTAACGTAGTATACGACTTAAATATTTATAAATTATTTGCACTCGTTGGCGAAGAAATGCGCTATTATTTATACAAAAATGAACTTTCCAGATTTTTCTTATCGCATTACTTTGGAGCTTAAAGAATTTTCATAAAAGCTTTACATTTTTTCATCGTATGCAGCTTGCAGATATGCCATATAAATCAGCTGAAGTAAAATTTATGTTAACTTTAAATCATAAGTAAATAGGTCATAAATAAATTAAAAAAACACTATTCAGATGAGAACTACGTTTATTGTTCACTAGATTTTTATGTTTAATTCTTCAAATTTTACAAAACCCATTTATTGTCCTGTAGACACTTCGTCTAACTCTTGTCTGAACGAAAGAATTTATGTAGATTTTTTTCAATAAATAGCTGGAGGTTTGATCTGTTGTCATCCTTTTCCATAATTTACAAAAGCCTTGAATAATATTTGTAAAAATGAAAATATGAAATAACAACAATCTTTATTCTTAAGTCGCATTTTAAAAGCACAATGGGGATTGGCTTTGTTAGGTGAAACAAAAAAGGGAACTAATCAATTCTGTCAGATTTAGTCTTATTTGTATTTGTATCCAAAGCCTTGAATTTATATATTTTTTTCATTTAAATAATAAAACAAGATTTTAAGTATTTCAAGACATTTTTACAAAATGATAAAAGTTGGTTTCGTTCAGCGAGTTGATTAGTTAAACTTATCAATTTACTAAATTCTACGAGAAAATATATAACTAGTTTATACAATAAACCAATGTATTGTAAATATCGTATTGAAACACAAAACATGATTTTTAACACATTGGATCGATTTGTATTAAAATATTATACATTATAAGCTTATTTGTGAATATATTAACATGTTCACTTTTAGGGTGTTCACTGTCAATACTTGGTGGAAAGGCATTATATTAGTAAAAACACAATATTCCTTGTACTTCATTCCACTTTATTTAATATGTCAGGACCGGTTTCGCTCATTACGAGCAATGTCAACTGTATTTCTTATCAGTTGACGATGCTCGTAATGAGCAAAACCGGTCCTGACATATTAAATAAAGTGGAATGAAGTACAAAAGAATATTGTGTTTTTACTAATATTAACCATCATATAGTCAATTTTAATATAATGTCTAAAATAAATGGTCCATTATTCAAAACAGCTTTTATCTATATTATTCATTGAACAGTTCAAAATGTTAGAAATCTTCTGGCAGACACAATAAATTCTGTTCAATAGTCTATAAATAATGTTTTTAACCATTAAAAATTATATCTTCAATATTGGAAAAGCATTGACATTAATCTTAAGCTACTGAAAATCTACCACTTAACTGCTATTTAATGTGTCGAAACTCAAATCGTTAAAAAACATCCCCGAACGTTAAATTATTAATAGCAATACAAAGCTTTCATGCGAATAAATTTAATAAATGTTGTAAGAATCAATTTTCTATATAGCTCTTTAAAAGACTTTGGTTTTGTTTTAGTTAATCGCTTTCTTAAAATCAATTATTTATTATAGTGTTCTTCAACTTTTAACGGGACCAGTGGTGGTATGAAGAGCGGCTCGCCACTTTTATTTTTCAAATGTATTTCGTAATAGTAAAGTTTGCACACTTACTGATTTTTTGGATATCAAATCAATGGAGCCTTAAGTCCTAGAGCACGTTAACGTCAAAGTTTTTAGAGTCTCCTTTACACTTGTTGTTAAGTTCTATCACAAATTTTCTCGCAAGGTAGTAAAAAGTATTATTTTTAACTTTTTAACAATGATTCTACTTATGACTCTGACTTTTTATTAAAAAAAAAACAGCTTTATTTTATTCGAAACAAATCCATTTAATTCATAATATTTATGCCAAAGTTGTTCCAGAAAACTCATTTTCATTTTATAGGTAAATATTATAGTTTTAAAACAATAAAACAAATATTTAATTTGTGATCGAATCGGCTGTGTAGTAATTTTATCACAATTAGTGCAGTGACAAGGTTATAAGGTTATGAACTACAGCTTTATGTTCAGAAAAATTTTCAATAAATTAAATTATTAAAAATAAATTTATTTTAATCCCACAATCAAATAAAATCAATAATATTGCATTAGTGTTAAATGATCACTTTTGAGGTGTTCACTCTCAATACTTGGTGGAATGGCATTATATTAAAAAATAAAACACTCTTTTGTAATACTTCCATATTTATTTGATATTATAATATTTATTCGGTTGAAAATGCTCTTGATGACTGAAACCGGCCCTGACCACATTTAATCAAGTGTGAATAGTAAAAACGAACGTTTTTTTTTGAGTATTAGTAAATAATGGGAAAATGTGTTAAATTATTCAACATATAGTATTTAGACTATTTAAAAACTTTGAAATATGACAGAAAAATCACAAAAAATGTGATTTATGTATTCTTTATAATCAACGTAAAAATAAATTCCTTCAATTACGTTTGTGAATAGTTTTCAGTTGACACCAAAATATATCAGTTTTTTTTCACTCCATTATTTTTTAAAAAATTGGTAAGGTTAACATACTAATAAATCTTCATCTATTTATAAAACTAATTTATAAAGCACGTAATTGCCTGGTGCATATTTATATAAAAATATTAAACACACAAAATTTTGAATTATTACAAGAGAAACGTCAAAGCAATTAATTTTCATAGTAGTAAATTTTAAAAAGGTTTTTTATTACGTCTAGTCTCAACTTTTTGTCCAAACAAAATGGTGAAAATTAAAAATGAATTATAGTTGCATGGTTTTCAATTTGTCATTTTTTCTAAGCGATAATGATTCACAAGTTTTTTACCTTAAATTAAAATTTCAATTATTACAATGATTGTATTTTTCCATATACACTTCGATATAGCAGCAAGAAAATAAATTATGTTGAAATCGTTTGAGTTAGAATCAAAAACTTACATAACATTAAATTTTTTTTAAATAATTGTAAAACATATTCAAATTTCATTCAATCAAAATAATGTGAAAATTAATTTAAAACGGATTTTAATTGTGAATATTTACAAATGTTGTTGAATATTTACAAATGAGTTTTTGAAAATATAAATTCACGTCTCCTTTTAAACTATCAACGTTTTATTTGAACGAAAACCCTTGATAATAAATTGAAATTTCTGAACAGATTACGGCCGTGCGTGTTAAAATGATTGAAGTGCATCTTCAACGTCTATTAAAAGACAATACAGCTCGTATATAATTCAAAGTTGAATGAACTCTCAAATTGAACAAACACAGTCTGTGACCTGGTAAACTATTTGACAGAGCAACTCCTATGGGTGAATTATGTATCGAAAGCTATCAACGAATTTATCAAGTTCCTGATATTTATTATTCGCTTTCAAGTTTGCATGACCATTTATGTATTCCTGTCTTCTAGGGTAGATGAGAAAACTTAAACTTTTCATAGTAAAGCACGAAAGTTAGTGGTACAGTAATTGGGTGTGTATTATGTGGATATAACTTTTGAAATATTTTGAAACTTGCTAAAACTATCCAACGCCAGTATTCTCTGTCATAAATTTTCATTAAAATTAAATTGTCGTCGCTTTGGCGTTCAATTAATAATAATGTCTTAGCTAACATTGTTTGATTGAGAATCCTTTTTTGTAAACTAAAATTTAGTAAAATTATTGAAAACCATCTCACTGATACTTGTCTTTGTCAGTTTACAAAAGTTATTCGAAGTATTACTAATAGTTTATTCGATAGTTGAAATATTTGAGAATTTAGAATTAAATTAGTTTGAAACATTTCAATTGATGTTTTTTAGCTATCTTACCCAAATAGATTAAATTAAATTTAGTAGACGGTAAATAAAAGCTTCTAATTCAAAAATATATGGCTCCATACGTGAAACACAATATGACCTTGTAATGGGGTATATCAGTGAAACTGCATTTGTTCAGTCAAACATTTTTTTTCGGTTATGGTTATAATTAAGAAATGTCAGGAATTGATAACTAAATGCACCATTTTAATAATTAGATCCACAAAAGTATGTTCGGATAACAGATGTCCCTGCATTTGAATAAAATAACTAAATAATCTGAAAAATCAATGTTTCATGAAATTGTCCGTATTTAAAAAAAATGAACAACTGAAGCAAGCGATCATATAAGATTGTTAAGTACTATTATACAATAACAAATTTATTTCTCAATATCAAAAATCTGAGACCAGATGTTTGGCTAGTAGTATATTATTTGCAAGTGATGTTTATATATATATATATATGTGTGTGTGTGTGTGTGTGTGTGTGAGACGAGAATTCGCACTGACTACGTAGTAAAAAATGTGTCTCGCAAGATCGAACAAAAAGACAAACTTTAACTTTAACAAAACAACTGCTTTCAATGAAAAACGACGTCGCAAAAACTCATTCGATTCAACTTAAAAAGCAATAGAAACTTGTGACAGAATTTTGTGCAAGTGATCGCTCATTAATCCAGCTTTTTCGATCTCTGTTTTGTTTACTACTGATAAATTGTGTTTTCAATTTTGATTTATCCAAAAACATTTCAACAGCAATACATTATAAGTGCGATAAAAAGCATTCGTTTGTTTTCAGAAGCTATAAAAAAATGTCTGATCGTAAGATTTTTTTCCATAAAAACAAATAACTTCGATCTCTCTTTCTTGTTTAACTCCTTTGTGAAGCATTTTTATATATAAATTAAATTCTTTTTCAAACCATCCATTGTCTTAGACTTCATAAAAAGTGGTTCAATGGTATTACTATATGCACACCTCAATATACAAATATTATTAACGTAGACTTTCAAAAGAACTTTGAATTGTAAAGTCGTTCTCGAAGGAAAACGATTATCTTGGAAAATAAAATATTAAGATTAGATTTTAAGACATCTAAGAGGACACATTTTTGATTGCTTTATGAGCTAGAATATTTTTTAAATTACGTCTTATATCTTTGACAAAAAATCAATTTTATAAAAAAACTGCCTTTATTTCGCATGATTGATCTTCATACAAGTTAATACATGCCATGTTTTATGAATTAGAAATAATATATTCATGCCCAATTCCATTTGACAAATGAATTTTAATAAGGTTTCGCTTGTAAAAAAAGGTTATTTGAATTTAATACAATTCACGCTTTTGATCAATTAGTACACCAAATGTTTTTGAAAAGAATAATTATGATCCACTAGAATCTATATTATTATTTTATTAGAGATATAAAAATATAGGAACGTTCATTTATATAATATATTAATTATTTGAAAATTGTTTTAGAATATTTGTGGTACAGCTTGGAATTGTTTGTCGAGACAATAATGTTGTAAAATACCATGGTCTTGATTCTCGTGAATTTCATGGGACTTCAAATTTTTGTGTCTCGAAGCCCGAGTCTCGAAAAAGTCTAGACCTGAGAAACGGAGTGTTGTTAGAGTGTACATATAACTAGGGTATAAAATTCTTTTTTTATAATTTATCTTTACTTTTTCCTGTCAAATGATTTATGTAGTTTTAACTTATTTGATCTTTGAATATGTGTATATTTTTTAATTAAATATATAAATTAAATTAAATTGTAGAGTTGGTATGCAAAACACGTAAACAAAATAATCACAACAAACGTGAAACAGATTGAATACTCACTTTGTCTTTGGCATGATGAATTGTGTTTAATTTCCCTCTTTAATCCTTTCCATAGTTTACTGACAATCAAGGAGTATGCGAGGCTCATGATGATCAACGGAACCAGTAAAAGCATACAGTCCAAAAACAGATTATAGGCCTGCTCCGAACCCGCACTGGGCCACTCCTCCCGGCATTTGTGACCTGAATAACAAATACAATAACCGAACATTACCACAATATAATTCGGAACAAGTCCGGACACTTCGAAATTAACATAAAATGTATACAATAGTTGCAACACAATTGTGGATAGGATAAACAATTTATTTCACCTTTTGAGGGACACGTGTTATGAATATCATTTCACCATTGGTAATTACAATTTGATAATACATATATTACATTGTCGAGTGTTGGCAAATTAATTTCAACATTAAAACGGTATGATTTTCAAACTACCATTTGTTATATAATTCCGTTGGTAGGTTGATATAAAATGTTTTGGACGTTACTGGTATGGTGTCAACGGCTACAAATATTAAAAGATTTATAAAAAAATGTAGCTTATTATTCCAAATATGCCACGTTTCGCCCAGCATAAAAACTTAGCACGTGTATCTTACATAAATACAAATCAGTTACTTTTTAATCTAATTTTGTATACTAAATCAAAAACGAACGGTTCAAAAACACATATAAAAAACTGTAATTAAATATTAAGATTTTTGATGGTTTCTTCACCGCAATCTATAAAATTCAATATTTTTTTTTTAAGAAAAAAATTGTTATGCAAAGGCATTTAGCTATTATAACTTTAGCATAATTTGTTGGAATAGCCAGTTAACCAAGTTTCGCTTTAAGAATTTTCTCTCGGAAGCGAAAAGTTTCTTACGGTGTTAATCTGAGCTACGTTTGTGTATTTGAAAACTTAACAAAACAAATTATCAAAAGGAAACATCGAAGAAAAAGATGCTTTGTGAAAGCAATTTAATACTCAGTCAATTATGTATTTTAATGTTTCCAATGTTGACACTTTGGTCATTTTTAATTATATTTAATTTAAATTTATCATGTTATCCTAAATCCCTATAACCCACATGTATTATATAATATATATATATATATATATCTTTAAACCTTCACCTAAAAGTTAGCACCAGCTAGATGGATTGCAATAAATAGTCTACCCGTGTTAAAGTATCGTACAAGTGGAATGAGCTTAGTCAATAATTATTAGTTAGTTTAGTAAAAAATAGTTTTCTCCTTTAATTTAAAATATGCAACAAACAAAAACGTTTAAAAAGACGTGTAAAGAGGGTCTTATGGCGCAGTGGTTAGCATTGCTGACTTACGTGGCTGATGTCAGGGGTTCGAGTCTCAGTACGAAGAGGTTTTTTTTAATCGATTTCTGTTCGAAGACATGGGTGTTAATAATGTCTTTATTTCTTTCCCAGCCTTTCAATCCTTCAATAAGCGAGAGCTATTCTAGTCTTATCCATTTATCCCTACTACACTCTTTGGAAGAAAAAGGTTGAGCGACTGACTAACAAACAGCTCTAGTAGAAAAATTCTGTTGAGATACTTCTATTAAAAGACTATATGCTCTACATTGGGAGCAGACATGGATAAAAAAAGTCGTTTTTGTACATAAAACTACAATATAAAAGTTTTACCATTTTGTTACATGGCTCACATCACCTCTTAAGGGCTTAGTGGAGATACTCGCGCCACCCATACTTGTATATCACCTCTGTATAGCTGAGAATTTAAATGCTTTACTTTTCTTCTAAAGCTCTAGTCTACAATTAATGCGTCAGGCTATGTATAACGTAACGCCGCACGCTAACTATAAATGCTTACTATGAAAACGAACAAGTGTGGTATTGTCATTACACTGCGTATAGCGTCTAGCTAGATGCTTTGACATCTAGCGTCACGTAATGCTGTACGCAGCCTATAACACGTACTAAAACTTCCGTGTTTGTGAATGTTTATTCGCAAAAATATTTATACAGAACGACAATTTTTATCATGTTCTTTTACTAACACATTTTTTCATCGTAAACAAACACAAATTTTGTTAGGATTAAAAAACTCTTTTTTCAAAAAAAAAAAAACACTGTGATTTATATACCCTCTGGGAGATGCCCAGTTTATACCATGAAAATGGTCACGATTTACGACATTCGTAAAAACCGCAAAACACAAGGTGTCTACAACATAAACATACGAAAGTAAATAAAAGATGAGTGAATGCGGTTCGGGCTACTTTTAAATTTAGATCGAAATAAAACCCTCCAATTAAAGTAAATAGGGGTGGAACAAGAAAACTTTTTCAGTGGCACAGCTGGCTGACCCTATAGAGCAACTTCAACCCTTCAGGGTATTAGACGTGTCGCAGCGCTCATTTAAAATAACAGTAATACCCTGTTTTATTAAATATACAATTTATTGCTGTGAAGTATTGCAGTTGATAAATTTTGAAATAGGTTCGAGTATTTGTTTTGCGTCAGTCGAACCCCATTAAAGAATAATTAATTGATATTTCGTGAGTTCGAGTTTCAACGCAATTTGCAAGCTAGACATTTCACGGAGAAGTATGCTATTACTAAATCATTTATGTGGATTATAATGGCATTGCCTTATTCAGACTGTAATAAAATTACTCAATAAACGATTTTAAATGGAGGCAAACTACTGAGACCCAGCAATCAAAATATGTCAAAATAATATTGGGCCCATTAGAGTAGAAGTGAGGTAAGTGTTATTTTAGAAAAAAAATAGTAAGATGCGTTGTAATATTCTACACATCTTAAAGTATCGTAAACAGTTAAAACACATTGCAATAGTGTTATCCAGGGCTGTGGAGTCGAAGTTGGAGTCGGAGTCGGAGTCGTGAAAAATAAACGGTCGGATTTTTTTTTTTGAAAAATATATTTAATGATGTGTATTCAAACAAAATAGTCCGAAGTGTAGACGTTTCATGCATGGCTGACTAAAGGTGAACTGATGTGGTATACATATTTATAAGCTAAAATTAAATAATTGAAAAATTTCCTCGGAGTCGGAGTCGTCTTTCTTTTACACGACTCCACAGCCCTGGTGTTATCTCCGTAAAATAAAAATATGCAATTCACGAAAACACCAAGTAAAGACGTGATTAATGATCATATTTTACTAGTTGGCTCACTTCATCTCCTGAGGGCTCAATATATAAATATCAATAATGACCAAACTTGTGAAGTTTTAAAAAAAATAACGATGCGAATTCTGTATTAAAGTTCTATCAAACATCCTCAGCTACTGAATTCAATATTTTTAGCCATCAATCCAATTTTTAAAAAAAATGTTAAGTCAAAAAATAGCAATGTTTTATAATTCTTTTTTTTCAAGCTATTGAAATCGATTAACAAAATTAATTTGTTAAGGCAGTATTGCATACTTGTGGAGTTAAGTGATTTTGTTAAATCTAGACTACAAAACGAGGATAACAATATAGCATTGAAATAGTTGTATACGTAGTGATTTTAAAAATGAATACAGAAACAAACTAAAAATAAACATTGTATGGGAATTTCATACGTTACGTTACAGGACGTTAGATCAAATATTATCACGGGCTTTTTGCAAGAAGCAAACATTAATATGTGCATTCAACGTTTTTGCAGAAAATCGAATATTTAATGTTCTGGAATGGTAATTACCTGACACCTGCATTTAACCACGAATTAAAATATCAATGTTTTTTTTTAAATATTTGAAATATGAATATACAAGCAGTAATTGATTGCTTACTTCATTACCTTCATAATTTAAAGATAACTTAAATTAAATGGTTATTAGAAAGTAGCTTGAAACATACTTTTATTATCATGAAAATACTAGCCAATATCGTTAGATATCACTTTAAATATGTTTACTGTCTATTCATGGTGGAAAGGTATTAAATTATATTGAACATAACATATATTTGTACTATTAACAACAATCTAACTAACAGCCATTGATAACACTCACGATGACCGGTACCGGTCAGTGTATTAGTGTTTTATTTTTTAATATAAATTCGCGATATATATGTATGTATATACTATTTTGCTTAAAATATAGACGTGTTGCAATATATTATAATGCTGTAAGTATTTTTTAAATTTAATTTGTAGCGGAAAACAAAGTATATTTATATTATATGTGTATGTATTTATAATGGAGATCAATAAAAATTATTACCTTTTCCTCTCATTGCTTTTAGTGTAGAAACAGCGAGTATCGGAGTGTTCCAGGCAAGACTAGCAATCCACACAACTGCTATCATCTTGTACGCGTGAAATTGCGTTTGCCATCTGCGGGACTTCAGGGGTCGACAAATTGCAAAGTACCGCTCTAAGGAGATAGCGACGAGGGTCCACACGCCAACTGACACGGAAACCGCTGTAACGAAACAAAAATATTGTTTTTATCAAACTTATTGCGAACACAAAACGAGGGTGGCTCAGTTGTTAAACGAAACAAAATGAAAACACATGTATTGATAAATTGCTCTTTTTTTATTACTTTTAAGATACTTTCAAATATTTATGAGCAGCGTTTCTCAAATAGGTTTCAATGAATAAAATGTAGAACTTCCACGAATAAATTTATATACTTAAAGAATATTGAATATTGCTTGAATTTGAAATATTATAAGTACACTTTTAAAGTGTTAATTATTTATGTTTCAATAAAAAAATAGCACTAGTTTCACATTATTTATGAAAGACCAGGACCGGTTTCCCTGATCACAAGCATTATCAACTCACGATAGTGTTTAGTTTTCAGTTGATAGTGATTTGTGACGGATAGGTTTAATTCAAACCATAGGTTGGAAAATGTGTTAAAATATTAATGATTCTATGGAAATTAAGAATTCAGGAAAAATGTACCAAAATATTATAATATTAAGATGTTTTAATTTTCATTTAAAAATACAGTATTTATTTAAATTTAAAACATTCACAAACATACCCTTAGAAAATGTGTACTTTCATATATTGGTATTTGACCATCAAACAAGATCTTTTTTGCGCTTTTTATGTGATACCCTAAACATATTGCAGAAGGTCCTTATTATACAGTGGTACACCATAGAAAAGGGTTCCGTGGTAAAATATAATTTGTGAACGATGCCGTAGTGTACCATAATACAAACACACATATGTACATATTTTACGAGTGTGGATCTTGTTTCGTGTAGGAAAAATATTCAACGCCCAGTATTTTTTTATGTTATGAGAATCACTGAAATACCTCATGAGCCGACGCAGAGGAAAATATTCTTTATGACAAATAGTCATACTTAATGTTTACTTACAGATATATTTCTTTCATCATAATGATTCCTCTTTTATAAGATTAAAGGAAGACTGTCAAGCTAATTAAAGAAGACAGGCAAAAACTTAAATGTCAGTATAAAAAACACATACAGTGGCACGCGAAATGAAAATCATCAATAAAATCGTTAACAGGAAATGAAACATTTATAAATAATATTTTAAACGAAAGAGGTAGGTGATCATTAAAATGCTTTTCTTTTTTCATTTAACATTTTTTCATATAAGTAATTAATTTCAAATTAGCAAAATAAGTGCTTGTTTTCACTCCTTTCCTGAGTCTATTAGAAAAGAAAAAAAAATAATTTCTTTTAGACTTAGAGAAAGTATCTCAGTAGGAAAACAATTAAATATATTTTTTTGTATTATAAACATTACTTATTCAAAATATACCCCTGCAACGTTTAATATTGATTTCTACTAATCCCAAAATTTCAATATTAAAAGCATCATTTATGTGATGAAGTAATTTTACATTCTAATTTTGACTAATAAAGCTTTTTAGATGAAACCGCCAAAGTAGGCCAAATTAAAAAACTTTTTTGTTTATTTTAAACTTCCACAAATGATAAAAATCCTTCCGAGTTTGCAATTGATTTGCCAGCTTTCTCGTTAACTCTAATGCCTAAAGGTTTGAGAACAAGGACTGAACTAATTGATTTTTCAATCGATCAATGGATTTTTCTTAAAGGCATTTATAATTGTGATTTATACCTTCCCTGCCAGCGATTCGATCTTACATACATGGCTCAATAATCTAGTGCTGTTCTAGTCTTATTCTTTTATCTTTGCTTTCTCTGTTTATTAAATGAAATAGCAACATATTCTATTAAAACACTTACTCTTTTATATGATTACTCTTTTATATGATTATTATAAGCAAATCACTTTTATATATGATTCCTAGTTTTTTTCTCAACATGGAGCATATGGAATTCTAATGGTGTCATTTTACCAGAAGTTTTTCTAAGAGAACTATTTGTTTCTGAAGATAGTAGGAATATAAAGGGTTAAGCTAGGAAAAGACTATTAGTTAGCTTATGGCTCTCTCTAAATCCCGTTATTTTTGGACTTAAGCCCCAATGCCAATACGAACAGAAATCGATAAATAAATTGAAGAAAATACTGTTTGTACTCGGAATTGAAACCATGTGATCCGTAATGTTATCCAATGATTTTAACTACGGGCCTGATAAATAATAAAAGGCACACTTAAAATGAGTATAAAAATATATGATACGTAAAATCATAAAAATCAATATTGATATATCCTATACGTGTATTTTTTATCTCTCGTTTCGAATTGGTATGGTATTATTTTATATGCAGGTAATGATACAATATGAACAAATTTTCAGCAGATCAAAAAAAAGCATTAAATTACTATTCGTGGGTCAATATTCCAAGTGATTGAGCAAGTTAAATAAATCATATTTGTCTGGCTTTCATTTGTGTATCACAAAGCATTTTTTGGAAAAAATACGCGCTTCATTTCAATAAAAATATCATTATCAAATGTAATAAATTTTGTTTAATATTACATTTATCTTCATCGATGTCAGTGTTATGTGCTGTCTCAAATACATTTTTAAATATTAAAAAAAAAATCTAGATAAGCGGGATGGTAGGTTCATATCTTTTTTTCTTTTGTAATAATGTTTGAACTGAATTTTCATTAGACGCATGTTTTTTTACTATATTTTTGTGTTTACATTTTATAGAATGTAGAGTTAGTTCAAGAAGTGTTTTTTTTTTATACGATTATAAGCTTCTTCTAAAAGTATCAGAAATAAACTTGATTGTCAAATATGGATTTATTTATTTTTTTATATTCATTAAATGTTCTTGAATATAATTAAAAAAAAAATGTACCTTCATTTGAGAGAAAAATTAGACCAACGAAATTGATACAACCTTATTTTGATTCAATATTAGCAAATATGAAATAAAAACTTTAAAGACGAAAGTATTTTTGTTTAAAAGACGTGTTTGAAAAAAATTGCGTGTCACAAGAACTTTAATAAATTGTATGCTCATAAATACGATCTAAAAAATGTACTCATTAGTCGCTTTTGTTTGTAGAAGATTATTTTTTATCCTAAAAAATATTTTTCCACCACATCATTAAGACAACTTTGCGTAGACTGCGAGTTTGATAAAGTTAAGTAAAGAACAAGTAAAGTAAGTTTTTGTATCAATGTCGCACCACTAAACCAACAAAAGCACCAACACACTAACTCATTATATGTATTGCATA
This sequence comes from Himalopsyche anomala, assembly GCA_031772345.1. Classification (NCBI taxonomy): domain Eukaryota; kingdom Metazoa; phylum Arthropoda; class Insecta; order Trichoptera; family Rhyacophilidae; genus Himalopsyche; species Himalopsyche anomala. The sequence goes on from CM062827.1 coordinate 22,405,309, forward strand.
ATAATGAAAACATTATTTTAAAGATTTATATATTTCAATTGAGATTATATTTATTTTAAGACTTTTTTGGTAATCCATGTCCGTTAGTGGAGATTTTTTTTAACAAAACGTGTTATAAAATACCTGCTTGTTACTTAATTTCTCTTTTTTAAGAAAGAAAGAAGAGTTGGGATATAACTAATGGTTAGTTTATCACTCTAACGGCCCGTTTTTTTTATAGTTTGAAGGGTGAAAAAAAATATTTAGACATCGTTTTTAGACAACACCCCTGTTTGTAATAGGACTTGTACCCGTAAGATCCACCACGGAAGCCAACGACGTTGAATACTGAACCATAACGTCAAAGATTAATGTTATAATGAGAAAGTTGAATATTTTCATACCAATAAAAAAGAATGTCGACTAAATAATTGTATCCCATATAAAGATTATAGATTATTATTTTTCATTATTTCATTTTGTCATTTCAGCAACAGATATTTCAATTGTTAAATTTTATAATATTATGAAATAATACAATATAATATAGTTAAATAATATACAAATTGGGCGTTTTTTTTTTGTTGATTGGAATTGTAGTATTAATAATCAAATGATTTAATTAAGATTTGATATACGAAAAACATCCTACCATTAAAATTTATGTTACAATTACCTTTTAATTTGTCTTAATTGTCGTTTCATATTCAGTTTTTGTTCATTGTTAACTAAATTTTGTGACACAAAATTAATCGTATTAACGAGTGAAAGCGAAGCTGAATATTTTTTACATTTCATGTGCACCTACGCAAAATATATTTGTGTACTGTGTACCATTATTACTATTTATACACAATTTATACATTCATGCAAATGATCGTAAAATAAAACACTTTTGTTCTTTATGACACCAGTGGTGGACACAAATTTTAATGACATGTCAGCTCTAGGGGTTACAAAATCAATAAGTAATTTATATCAGACTGCGAGATTTGCTTTCTTTTGGGAGAACTAATATTTCAAAGAATTTCACGCATAATATTATGAGTGATTGAACAGCTTAAAAATCTATGACAGCGATTTTTTAATAAGAAAAATTGTTGAAAGATTTTTTACAAAAAAATGTCTTATGAATAAAATCTGGCTTTTTTTTAAATTGTCTCAGTTAGTTAATGTACTCAGTATATAACGATTGAACTGACCGTGTTTTCTAAAAAGTGAATATTGTACCAGTGTTGACATTACAGGTAATATACAAGTTCATCTCGACTGAAACGCCTTGCTATTGAATACTATATTATGTTACATCAACGGAAGAGAAAACTTTATGCCATCTGAAAAAAAAGCCGTGCTTCTCTACCCCATGCAAACCTCACGCCACTGTATGCCACTCTGAATTATTGTTGACATTTGTATTAAGCAAATTAGTGCAATAAACACGAAATTTTAGTACTCTTTAGAGCCTTACTGCTCGTGAAAATAAAAAGCTCAAAGAAGGGTAACGACCACGTAAAAATATTTTTTCATTTCTGTCGAATAAAAAATAATATCTCACTTTCACACCGTTGTCAAGCGCTGATAAAATGTATCTAAAATGTAAAAAAAAACTCGTTCACTAAAATGCAGAGTTTAATAAAAATGTTTTACTTTAAAAAAAAAATCAGCAAATTAAATAAATTCATTAGAGAAATAACCGTATTTTCACTTTTTTTAAAACTAAAATAGAGTTATTAAAATAAAGAAAAAATTACCCTCTTCCTAAAGTTACCGGGCAATTATTAAAATATCTATATATTAATAGTCGATAATGTCCGTCCGTCCGTCTGTCTGTAAATTGTCCCCGATTTCCCCTTCCCCTCCTCCACCCCAGCCACGCTGTCAACATTTTTTTATTCATACTAAAGAGATACTTTTTTCGTTTGTATATTATATATTATGGTCGCGATTTCGCCTTTTCGATGACGTCAAGAAAGACGGTCCCCCTCCCCCCCATCCTGCCCCGCTGTCGTCATTAATTCATTTCTTCATTTTTCTCTGACGTCATGAGTGAATTTTTGAAATCATGACATTTTTATTTTATTATGTGTAAAAACAATTAATTTTCAAAAAATATTCTCTCAAGCTGTGGGATTCGATACCATGCCCCAATTTTCATGCGCGACGTTCGGACAGCTTACCACTGCTCTACGAATATATTGAGAAAAGCGATATAAAAACTCTATATAATTTAAATAATACAAAGCAAAAAATAAAAACGCGTTTTTAGTGAACTAATAATGACATCTGTGGGTGAAATCTTGCACTAAACGATTTTGAACTGTTCTGAAAATTCCAAGATTTCCACCTGCAGGGTTGTGAACGGCTATATAGGGCTGCTCAATTATTATATATATTAATTTAATTAACTATTTATTTATATATATACGAAAAATGGTTGTTAGCAAACTTAAACATTATTCCAAAAATTAAATAATTTACGAGGTCTATTTCTGCTAATAGGAAAAATAATTGTTAGCAAAATTAAACATTATTCCAAAAATTAAGTAATTTACAAGGACTATTTTTGCTACTATGAAAAATGGTTGTTAGCAAACTTAAACATTATTCCAAAAATTAAATAATTTACGAGGTCTATTTCTGCTAATAGGAAAAATAATTGTTAGCAAAATTAAACATTATTCCAAAAATTAAGTAATTTACAAGGACTATTTTTGCTACTATGAAAAATAATTGTTAGCAAACTTAAAAATTATACCAAAAATAAAATAATTTACGAAATTTCTGCTTCTAAGAAAAATGGTTGTTAGCAAACTTAAACATTATTCCAAAAATTAAATAATTTACGAGGTCTATTTCTGCTAATAGGAAAAATAATTGTTAGCAAACTTAAACATTATTCCAAAAATTAAGTAATTTACAAGGACTATTTTTGCTACTATGAAAAATAATTGTTAGCAAACTTAAAAATTATACCAAAAATAAAATAATTTACGAAATTTCTGCTTCTAAGAAAAATGGTTGTTAGCAAACTTAAACATTGTTCCAAAAATTAAGTAATTTACGAATATTTTTGCTACTATGAAAAATGGTTGTTAGCAAACTTAAACATTATTCCAAAAATTAAATAATTTACGAGGTCTATTTCTGCTAATAGGAAAAATAATTGTTAGCAAACTTAAACATTATTCCAAAAATTAAGTAATTTACAAGGACTATTTTTGCTACTATGAAAAATGGTTGTTAGCAAACTTAAACATTATTCCAAAAATTAAATAATTTACGAGGTCTATTTCTGCTAATAGAAAAATAATTGTTAGCAAACTTAAACATTATTCCAAAAATTAAGTAATTTACAAGGACTATTTTTGCTACTATGAAAAATAATTGTTAGCAAACTTAAAAATTATACCAAAAATAAAATAATTTACGAAATTTCTGCTTCTAAGAAAAATGGTTGTTAGCAAACTTAAACATTATTCCAAAAATTCAATAATTTACGAGGTCTATTTCTGCTAATAGGAAAAATAATTGTTAGCAAACTTAAACATTATTCCAAAAATTAAGTAATTTACAAGGACTATTTTTGCTACTATGAAAAATGGTTGTTAGCAAACTTAAACATTATTCCAAAAATTAAATAATTTACGAGGTCTATTTCTGCTAATAGGAAAAATAATTGTTAGCAAACTTAAACATTATTCCAAAAATTAAGTAATTTACAAGGACTATTTTTGCTACTATGAAAAATAATTGTTAGCAAACTTAAAAATTATACCAAAAATAAAATAATTTACGAAATTTCTGCTTCTAAGAAAAATGGTTGTTAGCAAACTTAAACATTATTCCAAAAATTAAATAATTTACGAGGTCTATTTCTGCTAATAGGAAAAATAATTGTTAGCAAACTTAAACATTATTCCAAAAATTAAGTAATTTACAAGGACTATTTTTGCTACTATGAAAAATAATTGTTAGCAAACTTAAAAATTATACCAAAAATAAAATAATTTACGAAATTTCTGCTTCTAAGAAAAATGGTTGTTAGCAAACTTAAACATTATTCCAAAAATTAAATAATTTACGAGGTCTATTTCTGCTAATAGGAAAAATAATTGTTAGCAAACTTAAACATTATTCCAAAAATTAAGTAATTTACAAGGACTATTTTTGCTACTATGAAAAATAATTGTTAGCAAACTTAAAAATTATACCAAAAATAAAATAATTTACGAAATTTCTGCTTCTAAGAAAAATGGTTGTTAGCAAACTTAAACATTATTCCAAAAATTAAGTAATTTACAAGGACTATTTTTGCTACTATGAAAAATGGTTGTTAGCAAACTTAAACATTATTCCAAAAATTAATTAATTTACGAGGTCTATTTCTGCTACTAGGAAAAATAATTGTTAGCAAACTTAAAAATTATACCAAAAATAAAATAATTTACGAAATTTCTGCTTCTAAGAAAAATGGTTGTTAGCAAACTTAAACATTATTCCAAAAATTAAGTAATTTACAAGGACTATTTTTGCTACTATGAAAAATGATTGTTAGCAAACTTAAACATTATTCCAAAAATTCAATAATTTACGAGGTCTATTTCTGCTAATAGGAAAAATAATTGTTAGCAAACTTAAACTTTATTCCAAAAATTAAGTATTTTATAAGGACTATTTTTGCTACTATGAAAAATGGTTGTTAGCAAACTTAAACATTATTCCAAAAATTAAATAATTTACGAGGTCTATTTCTGCTAATAGGAAAAATAATTGTTAGCAAACTTAAAAATTATACCAAAAATAAAATAATTTACGAAATTTCTGCTTCTAAGAAAAATGGTTGTTAGCAAACTTAAACATTATTCCAAAAATTAAATAATTTACGAAATTTCTGCTTCTAAGAAAAATGGTTGTTAGCAAACTTAAACATTATTCCAAAAATTCAATAATTTACGAGGTCTATTTCTGCTAATAGGAAAAATAATTGTTAGCAAACTTAAACATTATTCCAAAAATTAAGTAATTTACAAGGACTATTTCTGCTATTACGAAAAATAGTTGTTAGCAAACTAGAACATTATTCCAAAAATAAATAATTTACATTTTAAATACTGCAGGGCAGGGCTATCGAT